>BDMV01000006.1:21147555-21227012 GCA_008326285.1 Oryza officinalis
TGTCAAGTACGACCACATGGGTGATATGGGACGCCCCTGGCTGAGTAATTAGCTAGGCCAGGGAAATCTTGATGCCAAGGGACAAGTGGATTCGCCGGGGTGGTGTCGGGGAGGACCCCTGGGCTTCCTGGCACAGTATGGTCTGGGACCTAACCTGGTGTTGGTCCGTGGGACCCCTCCCGTTGGCATAAGATGACCCTGAGTCGGCTTTCGAAATGCCTTGTCGTGAAAGCCTTAAGGTCGCCAGACGTGACCGAGGGTCGCGGGCTGGGTGATTCGGGGTTAGTAACGTCGTGTGGGTAAAGTGTACCCCCTCTGCAGAGGTTAACAACTGTTCGAACAGCCGTGCCCACGGTCATGGGCGGATGTGAGGTGATTCCTTAGCGTAGATTTATTCGAACACCTTGTGAACTGCTGCTGGTGTGAGGTTTTCCGTTCTGTGCTTGGTTTAAGGCTGTTGAAGCAGCCGGAGTCGGTGACGATTGGCAGGGAGCCTCTCGTACCGACGTGTTAACTTGTGGCTGTTGAAGCAGCCGGGTCGGTGAACGATTGGCAGGGAGCCTCTCGTGCCGACAAGAATCAATTGATACAATTTCACTGCTCCGGCCGGATGAGACGCACTTTCTCATCCGTGTCGTTGAGAAGCACTTACTTAGATGTTTCTAAAGTCTTAAACTAAAATCAATGTGAAAAATAACTGGCTTTCCCTTGAAGCTTGCATTAAACACTTAATTCCCCTGACTTGCTGAGTACTCCCGTACTCACCCTTGCTCTATATATTAAACCCCCCCCCAGTTCTCGAAGATGAAGAGGTGGACCCTGCTGACGAAGAGTTCTTCCAGGAGCAAGCAGCTTCGAGCAGTAGTAGGGTTTCGGCCTTCCCCAAGGCTTTGCTTGTGGCTTAGGGCTAGTCTCCGCTTTCCGCTTCCGCCTTTTTGTAATGCTGTTGTGAACTCGGGTTCTGTCCGCAGTTCCAACCCTGGTTGTAATCCTACTCTTAAATAAAGAGACCGCTGTTGTTGTGATATTAAATCTTCCTGTTGTACCAGCGCTATTTCCTGGGACTGGTACAGGCATACAGGTCAATCTGGACCGCTCTATCCTGGTCTCCGCCCGGGGCCAGTTTGGGGCGTGACAGATGTAACACCTCGGCCCAAGGCATAATAGGATTGATAGGATACTCATGCCAACAAGTTGCAACTTCTTTTCCGGAAGCCCATCTCCAAAGAACTCTAAAGTTAAGCGTGCTTGGCATGGAGAAATCTAGGGATGGGTGACCGACCGGGAAGTCCTTCCCGGGTGCGCACGAGTGAGGACAAAGTGCGCAGAAAAGACTAGTGTTGGTTTGTGAGGACAGTCTATGTCCTATTTAAGCTGCTAGGTGTAAGTGGGCCCGGCCTCGTCGAGGCGGGATGTTACAGTATGGTATCAGAGCCGACTCTCGCGGTTTCACAGGCGCGTGTGTCGCAGTTGCGCAGGCATGGTGCGCATGGCTGGTGTGGACCCGGTATGGTCACACAGCATGGCACATGCGCTGGCACTGGACACACGGACGTGGCCAAGAGAGGGAGTTCCTGGCTTGGGGTTGATCGACGAGGACGTCGATCTCTTAAGGGGGTGAGGATGTAACACCTCGGCCCAAGGCATAATAGGATTGATAGGATACTCATGCCAACAAGTTGCAACTTCTTTTCCGGAAGCCCATCTCCAAAGAACTCTAAAGTTAAGCGTGCTTGGCATGGAGAAATCTAGGGATGGGTGACCGACCGGGAAGTCCTTCCGGGTGCGCACGAGTGAGGACAAAGTGCGCAGAAAAGACTAGTGTTGGTTTGTGAGGACAGTCTATGTCCTATTTAAGCTGCTAGGTGTA
Organism: Oryza officinalis; assembly: GCA_008326285.1. Lineage (NCBI taxonomy): Eukaryota > Viridiplantae > Streptophyta > Magnoliopsida > Poales > Poaceae > Oryza > Oryza officinalis. The sequence goes on from BDMV01000006.1 coordinate 21,149,426, forward strand.
AGTGGGCCCGGCCTCGTCGAGGCGGGATGTTATAGCTTGTGCTATGATTTGATGATCCTGTACCTCCTAAGGGGCTTTGTATTTGTACCGTAAACTGCCTTGGCCTACAAGTAGAACTCGGAGAGTTACTTTTGTCCTATGAGATCACAAAGATTGTATGTTCCCCGAATATGACTCTAACACCTTCTATTCGGGATACAATTCCCCTATTCATTAGTTGAATTCCATAACGTTTTAGATAACCTTCCCGTATCCTAAGGGTATACCGTATCCGTATACTTCACAACCCAAAGGATAGGAGGTATGCCTTATCCATAACCCTGACAGTTCCGATCTCGTCGCTCCCGCCTACGCCCATTCAAGTGATTACGAAGATCGTGGTCGTCTTGATGAGGAGGGGGCTGATTGTCCTATCTTTTTGGCGATGTGTTTCGAGGATTACGGTCCGGATCTCGTTGGGGTGTGGACTAAGAGTGTCTTCGACAGCGTCGTTCTCCGGTGCTTGGTCCCCACTGCGTGGACGAGGATCTCGAGAAGGACCTTGGGGGTTTGATCCGGCCGCAGCCAAGAAGGCAGAGTTGAGGTTGGCTATCGTTGACTGTACCCGTTTGACCCAGTCATTTGCTTCTGGGAAGTTTACTGGATCGAACAGAGTTTGCTTCAATAACGAGTTAACCATGGTGAAGTGCTCGGTAGGAGTTCGAACTAGCTCAATAGGTTGACGTGACGCAACAGAAGCAGGTGGTTCTTCTCTCGAACGAACTTCACCCTCTTCACGTACGTCCTCGATGACCCCTTCGATCACGTTCACGTCACGTGGGGAGTTAGATCCTGAAGATTTCAAGCTGTGAAGAACGGAGGGTTCGCAAGGATCGATGTCAATGAATCCGACCAGACGATCTGGGGATTCCATCTCGCTATTGTCCACCGATGCATCTCGAGGTTGATCTCGGTGTTGGTAGATCGGACAGCAGGGAACACGGACCATGGATCCGGTGATTTTCAAGAAAATCTTGCAATTGGTAAGGGGGTGGCTTTTCGATTTGTGGATCGGGCACCATGCCTTGTACGGAGATGTGAGCTGGATATCTCGATCTTTACAAGCATTGAGTTCAGCCTTCACTTGAAGTATTACCCGGATGTCTTGTGGATTGAACACCAGGTGTCGTGGTTTAGAAGGGACTTCCTTGTCGGCACCTAGCTCCCAATGGGTGTCTGGGACTTGGCCGCTTTAGGAATCCTTCGAGAAGCTGAAGTCGTCGACTTCCTCTTTTCTGACTGGACAGGAGGAATAGCTGACGAAGGGTTGTTTTCGGTCGTCCTCGCGATTCCGCTCTCAATCTCGACTTGTATTGAGGAAGGCGAGATTGGAGTTGCAGCGAAGACGGGAAAGACAATGGATCCAACTTGAGTCTAAACGAACGCCGGCTAGGTAAGATCTCCAAGGCCTGGACGAATGCAGACATTGTTGTCGGAAGGACTTGAGCTTGAAACCATCTCAGCGAAACCTTGAGCACCAAAGCCTCTTACCTGGCACATCACTATTGATGGGTTGTATCCGTAGACTGTATTCTAAGGGTATTGGGGTACGTTGGAACAAGGCTCTACACGAAACGACATCAAACATACAAAAGTTAAGGATTATACTAGTTCAAGCCCCTCGTAAGGTAATAGACCTACTCCAGTTTATATGAAATTATGACGAGAACCATAGAGATTACAATAGAGAACAACAGAAAGAATTGAGTACCGACGAGATCCCTGTCGAGAACGACTCGACGAGATCTAATCGGCAAGTTGTCTTCAAGTCCTCCGGATTGCTTATGCTATGGTGATGGCTTGCACTATGATTCGATGATCCCGTGTCCCCTGAGAGGCCTTATATTTATACCGTAGATTGCCTTAACCTCCAAGTAGAACTCGGGAAGTATTTGTGATATATGAAATCATAGAGATTGTATCTTCCCCGAATAGAACTCTAACACATTCTATTCGGGATATAATTTTCTATTTATTAGCTTAATTCTATAATATTAAGGTAACCTTCCCGTATACTAAGAGTATGTCGTATCCGTATACTTCATAACCCCAAGAATAAAATGTATGTCTTATCCGTAACCCTGACAATCCTACATTTTTTTGTGTGACTATCAAACGGTAGTTTTGAAACTTTCGTGTATTTTCAAATATCATATGAATATAATGAACATGATATTCTATTCCTATATTTTTTTTATTTTTTTGTTTTGACAATCCTGAGTTTTAAAGAGGCTCTAAGTTAATGCGACAATCTCATTAACAAGCTTTATTTTTTTCAAAGGAAAAACCATTATTTTCTTTTGTCTCTGTCAATGCTGTACCGAAGCTGTGGCAATCATTCGTCATACAGTAGCTGGCCAAATTTCGCTATATCCCAACGTGCACAATCAATACATTTCCGCACAAAACATCTACGGCCAGTGCGCAGTGTGCACATGATTAAACATCTATGATTAGTTCGTCGATTATCGCATCATTCGCTTGATTGCGCATGAATTGGACCATGAGCCTCGCAAAAGTTTCTCAAATTAGCTTTCTTTTTAGAGCTAATAAACATGGCTAGGCGTGTGGTAGCAGTACATGATCAGACACGTTTAGAAAATTTCGTTGCCTTTTTACGGCAGCAAAGAGAGAACCAGGCGCTGCATTTCAAATTTCGAATTCCCAAACCTATCCATTCCAAAAAGGGCAACACTCCACAGTCCAAACCACAGCCGCAACTTCCAAGTTCAGCTCCAGCTCACCTCACCACGCTGTTGAGGAAAAAAAAACCCAGCAAGTTTCCCCATCTAAGCCTTACCCATACCGTGATTCCCTACCTTACTCACTGATAAGTAGGTCCAGTTAATAGTGGGTCCCATACGTCAGTGAATATTGGGAGTGAGGAGATGGTCCCGCTTGTTCGGACACGACACCGAAAATATTCAAACCAGCAGTAGCCCAACGTTTCGATCCCGCCCCGCGCCCCCGCTGCCTTCTCCCTGACGTGTGGGGCCCACATGTCAGAGGATCGCCTCCGCGCCTCATCTTTAACACCTGTCTATTTCCTGCACGAGGCAATCTCCCTCCTCCTCCTCTCCCCCTCTATTTCTCTCTCTCTCTCTCTTCCCCCAATCTGCGAAGCCAAGAGAGAGAGCTCGAGGCGAGCTCTCCCCCCTCTCCCAAACCCTAACCCTTCCGCCGCGCGCGCCCGCGCGCGAGCGAGCGGCGCGTCTCGCCGTCGCTGCTGAGGCGTGAAGCGATCTGTATTGGTGGAGGGGAGGGGGCGCAGGTGGTGGGGGGAGGGGGATGGAGGCACGGCGGATCTCGGCGAGCCCACGGCCGTGCAGCGGGAGGCGGGTGGTGGCGAGGAAGAGGTCGAGGCATGAGGCGGCGGTGAACAGCGTGCGGAAGCTGCAGCGGCGGGAGATCAGCTCCAGCCGCGACCGGGCCTTCTCCATGAGCGCCGCGCAGGAGCGCTTCCGCAACATACAGCTCCAGGTTCGTCCACGCGCCCGCCCTTGCCCTACCGTTTCTAGCTTTGTTTCGATTCTGTTCGCGTGCTCCTGCGGCGAGGTAGTTTTCTCGTTCGCTGTCTGGGGGGGAATTTGTGGCTCTGGGAGAGCGTGCTTGGCTTCGTTTAGTCGATTTGTGGTCGGGGTGGGTTGCCACGATTTACTAATTACTTGGCACGGGGACCTGAGATCTGTTTAGGTTCGGCCATCTGTTGGTGGTAATTGGAATTGGAGTGGGTTCATGGATGCTGTGCTATGCTGATTTTGCCATTATCCAAAGAAATGCTCGTTTAGCCAGATTGTGATGAGAAAGTTGTGTGTTTTCGTTAAGTAGGTTAGGGACCACTGCTGATTCGTGGAAGTCCTGTGCAGCCGTCATCTGCATGGCAAATTCCTGTATCACACCTTGCAGCTGCTTGTCTGGCTTCACTACAATATATATAAGTTTAGGAATTCGTTTTCGTACGTTATCATGTTGGTATTTGCTTTCAGGTATAGCTGAAACATATTATTTGTTGCAATGTTCGGAAATAATGAAGTGTGGATTAACTGTCAGATTGTAGGATTGGTGTAATTGTACATAGAAAATGACTCTATCTGCTGTCTGTGCCCTTTGCAGCAAGTTTTTTTTTTAGATGTTAAATTTAGTACTTGCCTTGGGGTATCGCTGTCCTGGTTACTTGTTGTTCATGACTTCTGTCACTTCGCTGCTCAGATAACGATCTTAGTGGCGTTGATCCTCCATTGAAAAAACAATGTGGGACTCTATTTGGACTAATTAATGCTTATAATGGCCCACAGTCACCTTATGAAAACTGTCAAGCTTGCACCTTTGGTCTTCTCCCATTGTTTATGTAGTAGTGGTTTTACCTCATGGCTGTTTTAGTAGTTTCTCTTGACTTTTTATCTGATTTTTTAATCATGCACTTTACTGTCACTTTCAGGAGGAGTTTGACACCCATGATCCTAAGGAGAACAGCTTGCTACTACCTTACTTGAGGAAAAGGTCAAAAATTATTGAGATAGTTGCCGCACGTGACATAGTTTTTGCTTTATCACAGTCCGGAGTGTGCGCTGCTTTTAGTAGAGGTATGTTTGTGTCATTGTGGTGCACTTCTGCTTCCTATTATCATACTAAGATCCCCTTCATGTATTATCAGAGACAAATAGGAGAATATGCTTTCTGAATGGAAGTCCAGATGAAGTTATCCGTAGTTTATTCTACAACAAGAATAATGAGTCACTCATTACAGTATCAGTATATGGTTCTGAAAATTTCAGTGCCTTGCGATGCAGGACAACTCGGATAGAGTAAGCTTTGTGTTCTATATGAGTATCCATTGTTATGAATTCCATACTATGCCATCTGCTTAAGATACTGGCAACTCTTTCAAGGTATATACGCCGAGCAAAACCAGATGCTGGTTTCCCTCTTTTTGAGAGTGAGTCCTTGAAATGGCCTGGATTCGTGGAATTTGATGATGTCAATGGGAAGGTTTTAACTTATTCTGCTCAAGACAGGTACACACTAACTTCTGTAATGACTATAAAGTATGTTTATTCTGAAACTGTACTGATGCCATGTCATTCTGCAAAACAGTACTTACAAGGTATTTGACTTGAAAAACTACACTCTGCTGTATTCTATATCAGATAAGAATGTTCAAGAAATAAAGATAAGGTACCCCCTCTCTGCCCCACCTTTTTTCTTCTGTTCTCATTCTTGCAGATCTCATAACTAAATAGTTTGTTGGATGGACCCTGTTACTTTGATGGGCCTGTTCAACAGGCTGTTCATCATTTGAATTTTGCCTCATCTTAGTAGAACTAACAATAAATTCCACAAGCATGCTTTAGATTGACCGAGCTTATAAGACCAGAATGTACTATAGTGCACATATAAAAGGAGAGAGTGATATAACTGTGGTGTTGCCATGCAGTTTAACAGAACTGTTCTTTTTTCTAGACTCTTAGTTTATATTATATTATTTCTTTATTCATGACAATGTTGGTGTGGCTTTATGTGTATAATCATGTGTTAATTTGTGGCAGTCCTGGTATAATGCTATTGATTTACACAAGAACAAACAGCTCTGTTCCTCTGAAGATTCTTTCCATTGAGGATGGTACTGTTTTGAAGTCCTTCAACCACCTCCTCCATCGGAATAAGAAGGTTGATTTCATTGAACAGTTCAATGAAAAGCTCCTGGTCAAGCAGGAAGGAGAGAATCTTCAAATACTTGATGTATTTTTTCCCCTAATGCCACAGTTGTCATTTACAATCAGGAGAAACAAATTACTTTTGTTGTTTAGGTTTTTAATACTCAGTATTGTAGGTACGGAACTTCCAATTAACAGAAGTGAGCAGGACCGAGTTCATGACTCCGTCGGCCTTTATCTTTCTCTATGAGCTGCAGCTGTTCCTGACTTTCCGGAATCGATCTGTAGCAGTTTGGAATTTCCGAGGTGAACTAGTTACATCATTTGAGGACCACCTGTTGTGGCACCCAGACTGCAATACCAATAACATATACATAACAAGTGACCAAGATCTAATTATTTCTTACTGCAAAGCTGATTCCAGCGATTCATCTTCAGAAGAAAATGGTAAGATTTATTTGGTGTTTTATGGCATATATATACCATACAATTGAAATCACTGCTTGCTGTATTTTACTATTTATCTTATGTTTTTCACTCAGACATCTTTGTTCATTTATGTGCCATTCTCTTGCCACATTGAACTATTTTAATTAGACCTTGCATGATATCATGCTTTGCCGTGACCAAACATATGGAAGTCTGTTGTTTTGCTCAATTTGGTGAATTTTCCATTTGTACTTTAGACTCTAGCTGTCACAATAGTTATTAGTAAGCTTCTGGTTGGTGCTGATATTTATGATTAGATGTACAACTTTTAGTTCTGCTCCATCTCCTTTTCTTGTCTTTTGTTGTCAAACTGCACGTTACAAGAGAATACTTGGACCTTCTGATCTCTGAAAAGTTATCTTGGTAATGAGTTTGAGAAGGCCTTAGGATCTTATTGGTGTTTTCTAATGTTCGACCAAATAACTAGATTGGGCACATCGCCATAGTATTGTTAAATTGTCATAAAAGAACTGATAGCATTAACTTATATAAGTCTGTTCATAGCCTTTTTCTACCTCTGTAAAGAAGCACCACGTAACTAAACATGCAAACATTGCTTCCATAATCTAACTGGGGCACTTTCTTTGTCTACTCCAATGCAGCTGGCTCAATAAACATCAGCAACATACTGACTGGGAAATGCTTGGCCAAAATTAAGGCCAGCGATTTGTGCAAGCAGAAGAAAGCCTGGAAGTTCCAGAGTACAGCCTTGGAGGCCCTCGAGGACATCACAGCTCTGTACTATGACGAAGAGCGTGATGAGATCTACACTGGAAACCGGCAAGGCCTCGTTCATGTGTGGTCGAATTGATCGCAGATACAGCTTCTTGCCAACATGGTGTTGGTCATCTGTAATTGAATTGATTTAACGATTGCCTCAGGTGGTGCCGGCCACGAAGAGGTCTGTGTTGAGGTGATTCATATTTATTTCGGTGAATACTGGTCTCCTACCATTCTAAGCCCCCCACATTTGTTGTAGAATTAACACTTGTCGTTAGTTTCACATAGACTGTAGCATTGGGGAGATGTTGATGATACCTTTCGGCTTAGTGTCATGTGAGTTCTTAAACCTGTACGGCTGTAATGTACCTTCATGGTAGCCACTATGCTATCTGATGAAATAGTGAGATCTCTTTCTACTGAACAGGTGCCTGGAGAAGGCTGTCAAAATCTGTCTATTCTCCGTTTAAGTTATTTTCCAGTTCTGGTGGTCACTTCCAGTTGTGGTTTTTTACTGTACAATCAGGACTTTGTTGGAACGTAGGAATTTTACGGGGATTTTTATAGGAATTAGTTCAAATCATGTCAAAATCCTTCCAAAAGTCGTCCATTCCGAAGGCCTTAACTATTCTCTGGTCACTGAGATATGTATTTTGGACATGACATAGTTTTTCAGGTGCACATTTAGCTAATACAGTAAAATTCGCATTGTGATATACTTGTAAAACCCATTGAAGTATAATATGGTTGAAGTTTTGCACGTTTTTATATATATGATTTTTAAGTATCAATTTAAATTTAAAAGGATACTAGTACAACTTCTCAAAATTTGATCAAAGCGAGTATTACTCCTATTTGCATATAATTGGCAGCGTTGTGAATCCCAAACAAACAAACAGAGAGAAAAAGAGAGCTTAAACAACCACATAACCAGAGTCACAGATCAGCGATAATTTACAACATCACGTTGCAACTTGCAAATCATAAATCAGTTTCATTTTTATAAAAACTCGTAGGTTCCAGCAGACTGCTCATAAAACGGAGTATTCAACATCACAGAGACCATTTCTCTGACCCATAGCAAAATCACAGCAACAAAATCCGCTGTTTACATTTAATTTAGTTGTCAACTACTTCAATTAGGGTTGGCTCGTAGTCAGCAGGGGCCTCAAAGCCGTGGAGGTTCATCACGGTGGCGGCGACATTGGCGAGGCCAGGGGTCTGCACGTCGTTGCGGAATCTCACCCCAGAATGAAGGCCAGGGCCTCCAATGGCAACTGGCACCTACAAATTCACACATAGAACCAGCAAGATTAAAATCAACACAAGCATGCAACAAAGAAGGTTAAATTGGGATTAGGGAGCAAAGTCCAAGCCTAGATCCCTGCTCTGCACTTACTGGCTGAAGAGTGTGTGAGGTAAGAATCTGGATTTCGCCTTTCTTGTCAAGCTGTGGCTGGCCAGATTTGTTCCTCTTCACCATATCCTCGGCATTGCCATGATCAGCAGTGACCACATAGATGCCGCCCACTTGCTCAATGGCATCCAGAATCATCTATCACAAAAGAAGGAACATCCATTCTCATCAAATTTGAGTGGTTCAAATTCAAATTCAGTATTGAAAGATAGAAGGGTCAATTGCCATAAGACAGAAGAAACCAGCTTCTCATCTTCGTTCTCACCTTGACAGCCTCATCAGCAGCCTTGCAAGCCACCACTGTGGCCTCAATGTCACCAGTGTGACCCACCATATCACCATTTGGAAGGTTGACGCGGACCTGTAAGAACAGAATGTTAAGTATTTTAGGAGCAAACAGTTTAACAAAACATATCAAAGTCGCACACAAGTGCTGTTTTTACCTGGTCAAACTTGCCACTAAGGATAGCATCTCTAGCTTTCTCAGCAATCTCAAGCGCCTTCATCTTGGGTTTAACATTGAATGTGATACCACTGTCACTGGGGATTTCCACATATTCTTCCTTTGTTTCATCGAAGTATCCAGAGCGGTTTCCATTCCAGAAAAATGTGACATGGCCAAACTTCACAGTTTCACTGGAACAAATGAGTCAATTCAGTAAGTAAAGTTGGACAAATCAGCAGAGTTAGAAAGAAATTACAGTGCAGCTATAAGTTATTTTCCAATTATGTTACTTCGTATACCGAAATACAAGATTGGCTGAATAGTTCATATACTGAAAAACAAGATTGGTTGAATAAAAACAGCCATATGTCCACGAGATAAGTATTCCAAAATTGATTCAACCAGTTATCCAATGGAGAAAATGGGGGGAAAAACTTGCCTGCAAGCAAAGGTGCGGATGCCATTTTTCACCAAGTATTCACCGGATGTCCTCTCAATCTCTGGTGGTGAAACAAGGTAGTGGCTCGGAAGCTTCAGCTCACCATCATACTGAAGCATACCAGCATATCGGATCTTTGGAACACGAACACGATCAAATTTATCAAAATCTTCATACTCTAAAGCCTTAGCAATCATAACCATGCGATCAGCACGGAAATTGAAGGTCACAACTGCATCACCATCTACTATAGGCCCAACTGCCTTGTCACTATCGTCAACAATCACAAATGGGGGAAGATACTGATCATTAGCCTTGGTCTCTGCCCGGAGTGTTTTCACAGCTTCAACAGCATTTTGGAACTTGTGAGGTGCTTCTCCAAGCACCTGAGCATCCCATCCACGTTTAACAACATCCCAGTCATTCTGCAAAATTGAGATATTATACAAATATTCAATACTTCCATTAGTACAGATTATCCTAAGTCAGCAAAAATTGCAATAAAAAAAGAACGCAGCTGAGAGATAAGATGTGAGCTATCCAAACTGACCGAGAGGAAGGAGGGTATTCATACCTCATATCGGTCCATGGTAACATACATCCTTCCACCACCTGATGCAATGCACGCATCAATGCCCTTGGCACGCAGTTGAGAAAGATCATTCTCTAGCGTTTCAACAAAACCAACGCTTGTGCCATCCAAAACATCACGTCCATCAGTAAGAATGTGGACACGGATCTTTTTTGCTCCATTTGCACTTGCACCATTCAGGAGCAACTATAAACAGGAATGACAATAGAAAAAAAGAAATTAGATACTGGATAGATCAAAATGTTGATAAAGAAACATTAGTGCCTCATACTATACAAGAGGATAGCAAACTATAGAAAAGAGTATCTATACCTGCAACTGGTCAAGCCGCGAGTGGACACCTCCATCGCTCAACAACCCAATAAGATGAAGAGTGCCTTGGTCAAAACACTCCTTAATGTACTTAAACCCTTCTCCTTCAAAAATTTTTCCAGAGGCCAAAGCAGTGTCCACAAGTTTAGCCCTACAAAAGAAAATGGAGAACATAGTCTTTTTAGAGACTTAAGTCTGAGGCTTCTAAAACTTTTTCTTAAAAAAAAGGATTTCATATACTGCATAATGGCAATGTCTAAAAGGCACCTGAGGCATTGAGAAATTTAAAGAGAAAAAATTGGAACAACTTGGAGTACACAGCACCACGAGAAGTTAGCATGCTTTCAAAAGGTCGCTACATGTCAAGTATGGCATACAGCTCAAACAGTTGTTCATAAACAAACTAAACTTCATATCCAAAGGAAGTGTGTACATCAGTACACGGGATCTCTTTTTAGTTAGTACTAGTAGCTGCTAAAAGAAGTGCACGATTTGTCTAATAACATGAGATAGTAATGATGATATCTCACTGCATGCTCATGTGGTAATCCACTTCATTTGGAGAGATCTGTGCAAATCTAACACTTAAGATGCCAAAAGGAACCTATGGTTGCCATTTAATTTTTACTAAATCTGGCACACTCACATAAGCCAGATAGCAACAGAAACTAACACAATACTTTTGGCCATCCACAGATTCTATACAACTGAAAGTATGCTAATAAAAAAGAGAACCAGGAGAAACATGTACCCTTGAGCAAAAATCCGACCAGCACCAAGTGCATTATGCCCAACCTCACTGTTACCCATGTCATCATCAGAAGGGAGACCAACAGCTGTTCCATGAGCCTTTACGAGCTTCCACTTCTCTGGAGAACCCTTGAAACATAGAAAATAAGATAATAGTAAAAGGGTAAGAACAATCATCATCAAGTTTTTCAACAATAGCATACTAAACTTGTTCTAATATGTGTCGCAAACAAGGTCAGAATTCATTGTTTAGAACTCATAATGGAATGTTAGAATGCACGGAACATGCAAACACAGTGATCCAGGTACCACACTTAACAAATACAGTATTTCTTCACTGTTACAATTTGTCTAAAAATACCAACCGTGCGTCCGTACCAGCCTACAAAATGTACTACAGAGTCAAATTTACTAGGACAACTACATGAAGGAGAAGCCCATAGCAAAGGTAGGGTGAACTCAATTGGTTGGAGGAAACAAAGAATTTGTGCTTCAGGTTCACCTGTCACCTAACCACCACAGATTCTTCAAAAACAAATCCTAAGGTACACAGCAAATTGCATCTATGGTGGCTAACCTCCAAGGCCTTAACCACATACTAAAAGCTAAGAAAGTATACCTTCTTGAGGGAATCCATTGTTGGCGTCTCAGCAACATGGATGCAGTTATACTGGTCAGCATCAGCCTCACCCCATCCGTCCAGTACAACCACAGCCACCGGCTTCCCCTTAGGGAGCTTTGGGTGATCGGGCAATGTCCACGAGAAATCTGAGCTTCCCATCACCAATTAAACCTACCAAAATCACAGATATAAAGAAATCAAAGTTACAACATGAAATTAAGCATCTCAGAACACATATCTGCCACATAAAAAAAAAGACGAACAATGTCACAGCAATCCCGTTCTAACCATCAAATCTCAACAAGGAGGCTAACAGGAAAAAACCCTGTTCTTATGGGCTCTTCATGGGCCAAGTGGGCCATTATACTACCATTAATCACAGCCGTTGGATTTCTTTCCCTTCCCAAACCCTAATTTTTCTCCCGATCCTCTCGTCTACTCGACGCCGCAACGCATGCGACGCGCAGCCGCGCACCTCCGCCGCCGGGTCCGTGCCTTCTCGCCTCTCTCCTGGCGAGCTCCTCTTGTCCCCACGAGCTCATCTCACTAAGTAACAGTTACAGTATTGTATTGCTAACAATTAGTTGGTTATTCTGCAGCTGATCCTATCCTACTCGAACCGAATTAGAGATCAAAAGGGGACACATTCTCCAGAATCGTTCGACTTGAACAAATCAACCAATATACTCCAATCCTAATCCCTAAACCACACAAAACTGCATCGGAATCAGATTATTGCGCTCGCATTGGCACCGATTTGGTTAAACAAGTAAAAAAAAACCAATGGGATAAAGGAGCGCAAAAATGCGAGGGGACAAATTTACCAGATCTACACTACAACAAATTTCTAGGGTAGGGAACAATCCAAGTTAACCAGAATGGAGAAATCACTAAGAGACAGATAGAAAAAAAAACGAGCGGAGTGCTCAAAGCGAGAAGAGATCGAGAAAATTACCGGAAGAGATATTTTCTTTCTTTTTTTTTCTTGCTATTTTTTCTCTGGATGCCGGATGATATGAAGCCGCTTGGCTTGGAGAGGAAGAAGGTGATATAAATAGAGCGAGGAGTGCGCTTCTCTTCTGGAGTAGTATTTTTGCAGATTAGCCCACAAGATTAGCTCGGTGGCAAATAAGCCCTTCAGAGAAAAAATGACCTTAATTACCATGCTTCACTGCTACTCCGTACGAAATTGACTAGAGAATGAGAAAACGGCTTTGAACTCTGTGCCTTAATTTTAGTTTGAAATTAGAAATGTCGTACGAGTTGTAAAGAGTTCGTGCAAAAATTATTATGCGATGCACAAAGACGACTTGATCTCTTGCCATGCATGATCGACAAAATTAGTTAATGCTTATATTACTAAATTCAATGGTTGACACAATTATAAAACCAGCTTATCTGGCCTCATGCTTTAGATCGGAGAAGACGTATATACCGGTTCATAAAATATAAAGTGCAATAGGTTTTTACACATTATTTAAATGTCAAGTTTTGAATATGTCATCGACAACTATAAAATTAACACAGTAAGAATTACTTTCAAAGCAATAATTATATATATTGTTAGCTTAAATTTCAAAAAATACTTCTAAATATTGATTTATCCATAAATTCGTGTCTCGTAGCATTGCCTCCTCGGCGGCAGCACCGCTACAGTTGCCGAGTCCCCTGTGTGCCAGTCAGGGTCAGTCCAGCCAACGAAATTCCTAAAATACTCCCTCTAGAAAAATTCATCCCTAAAATTTGATTTTTTTTGGGACAGAAAAAGTGTGTCCAGATTTAACGCTAAAGTTTAATTTTATTTAGGATAAAGAGAGAACTCTACACAATATGTGTTTGATTGTTAGGTCGGGAAACCTTCCCCCACATAAACTAAAACGAAGTGACGAATTAGCACATGATTAATTAAGATTATATTTGACATAGCTTCGAATCCAAAATTTTTTAAAGCTGAATAATTTTAACTTCGTAAATCTATGGATCCGAACTTAAGATTACATTGATAACATTTGTATGAATCATTTTGTTTCTGTTTTAAATTAAATATTAAAATTTAAACCACTATAATTTAATATACAAACTTTTAAATCCATTGCAAAACTAGGACGTGGAGCTATGCTAAATAAGATATAAGTATTAGCTTAACAAAACTTTAAAAATTAATATAATTTTTTAAAATAACACTTTTTAAAAAAGTTTAAAAAAATACCGTTTAAAAACGTGTACGAACGAACTCAGCCCTAATTTGGTTTACCGTGCATCCGTGCCTATGCAATGAAGCATCTGTCCATGGCGTGAATCACACACTATTCCTTCTGCCAGGATTTCGGTCCATTACCCGTATATGGGCTGGAAATTTAAGGCCGAGTAATAACAGCCCAAAACAAATTAGGCCTAGTCCATCCTGATGAATTGGTCGCATCAATTCCGCCATGCAACATTTTGGCCCACCCATATTTTCCCCACACGCGAGGGAAAAAAAGTAAACTATAGGTCTCTCATCTTATCACTGAGTTACAAAATCGTCTCTGAACTGAAAAATCAGATACAACGCATGCTTTAACTTTCAAAACCAGTGCAAACGAGGTCCCTCAATGGTATTGTCCCTGGTTTTGGCTGATGTGACGCCTACATGGCTATTTGACTAGATCTTTGTCCCATGTGACATTGATGTGACGCTTTCATAGCACTTTGATCCGAAAAAATAATAAAATAATAAAAACGGTGGGGCCTACTCGTCACCACCGCCGGCCGCTGCTAGGGAGGGAGAGGGGAGAAGGGGATGAGGTCGTAGCTCACTAGTCTTCCTCCTGACACGATTGGGGAGACGGTGACGGCGACGGTGGCGGCATCGTCGTCGTTGTCGTGTTCACCACCGTTGATCACGGCTAGGAAGGGATAGGCGAGAAGGGGAGAATGTAACACCCTAAAAATTCAACCGACGAAAACGAAACCCTAAAACGCGTAATCTCAAAAATTTTGATCAAATTTGCATCATGCCGAATTTAATTGCCCATTTATTTGGATCGTTATTTGCAAAGTTTAATTAATTATTGTATAAAGAAATAATTATGTATAAACCCTAAAAAGAAAATTGGCTAAATAAATAATTAAAATATAAATTGAAGTAAAGTTTTAGGCAAAATTGGTAATAAATAAAATATTCTACATGGATGTCTTAAGCATGTTTTCTATTTATTTTGGATTGGGATAAATTCATACCCTAAATAGGAAATTACAAATAATTAATATATATAGATAATATATAGATAAAATATGGGTGATATTAATCTCGGGTGAATCTTTAAATTGGAATAATACAAATATTGAGTAAAATTCATTTGTGTGAAAATTAGAATTTTTGGGACAAGTTTTATATTGGAAATCAAACAAAATTAGCAAAAATAAGAAAATGCACTGTTCATTGCGCGCCAAGCATTCGACGTGGGTCTAGCCCGGCCGAAACGCCCTGCCGCCGCAACCGTCGCGCCGACCCCCGCGCCGTCGCCATCCATCGCCGTCGCCATCACCTCGAGCCCCGCGCCGTCGCATCGCCATCGCCGTCCTCCCCTCTGCACCCGCCTCTGCCGCGCCGCGCGCCGTCCCATTGTCGCCATTCCCTCTGCCGCTGCCGCCGCTCGCTGTCCCGTCGCTATCGCCTCCCGCGCCGGGCCGAGCCTCGCACGCCACGCGTCGTCCCATCCGTCCCCGCGCTGGCCACCGGCCACCCTCTCCCGTCCTATAAAACCCTCCCGACCACCCCTTCCTCCCCGCACCACCCCACTCTCTCTCCCCCTTTCTCCACCCAAGCCGCCGTCGTCGCGCCCCGAGCCACTACCTTGCCGCCGCCGCCTTGCTCGCCGCCGGCCCGGGTAAGCACCGTCCCCCCCTCGCCTTCCTTGTGCCGCTGCCGTCTCGGCTCGGTAGGGGCCGAGAGAGAAAGACAGAGAGGAAGAAAAGAGAGAGAAAGGCAGAAGGAGAAGAGAGAAAAGAGAGAGAAGAAAGAGAGGCAGAGAGGCAGAGAGAGAAAGGAGGGAAAAGAAAAGAAAGAAAAGGAAAAAAGAAAAGAAGAAAAGGGAAAAAGAAAAGAAAAGAGAAATTTAGGAAAATAGGGGGGAAATTTAATTTTTATATGGGACAATTGCGCATCTGACCCTCTTTTGAAAGCTAACTGCCAATTTGACCCCCTTTTATCAACTTTACTCATTTGACCCTTTGTTTCAAAATTGAAGATTCGGTCTGACCCTATTATGTTAAGAGCATGTAACGGTGTTAATTGAAGCACAAAATGTCTCTTCTGCCCTTGCTTATTTGACCCTATTGCACGTGGGACCCATCCGTCAGTTCTCTCTTCTCTCTTCTCCTCTCCTCCACTCGTGGGGACAAGGCAAGGTGACGGTGACGAGCCGAGGGTGTGCGTGGGCGAAGAGAGGGCAAGGTGGCGCCAATGAGAGGGCGAGAGGACGTCGGCAGATCCGCCTGCCACAGCCCGAACACCGCCGCCACTCCTCGTCGTCGCCAAGCCATCGTCGCCCCTCCCCCGCCGGATCCAGCGGTCCCAACTCGAGCTCCACCGCTGAGCCCGCCGTCGTTGCTCCTCCTCCTCGTCGTTGAGCCACCGTCGCCCCTCCTTCACCGGATCCACCGGTCGCAGCCCAAGCTCCACCGTCGCCGCTCCTCATCGTCACTGAGCCGCCGTCAACCCTCCTTCCCCCGCTGGATCCACCCGCCGCGGCTCGAGCTCCACCGCCCAGGCCCCACCGCCACTGCTCCCTTTCTCAAAGCGTTGTCGCCGCTCCCTCCCTCTCTCCCTTTGGCCTTCGTGCGCCGCCGCCTCACTGTAACACCCTGAAAATACTCGACAATAAAAATCACTAAAATTTTGAACTTTTTAAAACTTTTGCATCATGCTGGATGTTATGGTTGCTATTGTTTGCCAAAATGTAAATTGTCACAATGGAAAATCAAATTAAAGATGCACATCTAGATAAAAACAATTTACAAGAATACATTATTATTTATTTGTGCATGCGATAACAAGCCAAAGATAGAACAGGTTAATTATTAAGTTTATGTAATATAAATTACAGATCCAGTACTAGATTATTGAACCATGTCAATAGCTTGGTCTCATGGGAATGCCAGGATTAAACTCTGAGTACCTAGACGTAAACACACTACATGCAATATCGGTCATCTGGACTGTGTCACATGAAATGATAAGCCCTTTGGAATACCTCATGAAATGATAATCATTCAAATGAACTAAGCCCTAGGTATAAAATAAAATGATATAGATTAAAACCGTTCATGTAAAATACATTGCCATACAAATGAGTTCAACCAATGTGCTATTACATTAACAAAGGTCACCTTATAATATTTTAATTAGTTTTAGAGATATCAAAATCCCTAAATATAGGAAATTTTAAATAAACATAGGAAAAATATTAAAAATTGGACCATATTAAATTTTGGTCAAATTCACATTTGAATGCTTAAATTTGTCAGTAAATGCTTAGGAGAGAATACAAATTGAATTGCATTTTTTCCTTAATTTTTAGACCAACCAAAAACCCTAAAAATGAAAATTGGCTAAATAAATAATTAGAGACATATATTGAAAATAAAGTTTTGGACAAAATTAGCAGTAAAGAAAATATTCTACCTAAATGCCATCCATTCAATTGAGGAATATAAATTTAAATAGGAAATTTTACATGTAAATAAATAATTATCTACACCGAGGTATGTATATATATATATATATATATATATATATATATATCAAACATATGCAAATTAGGTAGGAAAATAAAGTTTGGCGGCATAAAATGTTGAGTCATTCTTTAGGTTATGGTAATATAAATTCAATAAGTATATTACATATATATAAATATATATATTTGGGGGTATAAACCTAATCCTAGGCATAGATATATATAGACCTATATATATATATGTATGTATATATATATATATAATGTATATACATGTA
The DNA here is from genome assembly GCA_008326285.1 of Oryza officinalis. Classification (NCBI taxonomy): domain Eukaryota; kingdom Viridiplantae; phylum Streptophyta; class Magnoliopsida; order Poales; family Poaceae; genus Oryza; species Oryza officinalis. The sequence continues at coordinate 21,166,903 of BDMV01000006.1, forward strand.
TATAAATTATAAAAACATGAAATGTGGAGTGAAATGTTTAGGAATAATGAAAATAGTGAACAATATTCATCTAGGTGAAATTACAAAAATTTGGATGAAATTTAAATTGAAAATCACTCAAATCGGCAAAATAGAAAAATGTCACTGTTCATTAGCCGCCAGGTGTTCGACCTAGGCCCTAGGCCCTAGGCCGTCGCGTCGCCGTCGCCTGCCACGCCGTGCCCTCGCGCCGACCTCCGCGCCCCCGCCGCCTATAAAATCCCCCCTCCTCCTCCCTTCCTCCCCACGCCGCCCCCCCATTTCCCCTCTCCTCCTCTTCTCCCCGCAGCCGCCGCTGCCTCGCTGCCGCGTTGCGCCGCCTCCGCCGCCCTGCGCCGCGTCGCCGCCCTCCGTCGCCGACGCCGCCGGTGAGTTCCCCCTCCCCTCCCTTCCGCTGTGCCGCCGCCTGCGCTGGGTGAGAGAGAGAGAGCCCGAGGGAGAAATAGAAAAGGCCGAGAGAAACAGAGAACAGAAGAGAAGAAAGGAGGGAAGAAGGAGCAGGAGAGAGAGAAAAGAAAAAAAAAGAAAAAGGGAAAAGAGAGAAAAACAAAAGAGAGAAAAAAAGGGAAAAAAAGGAAAAACTAGAAAAATAGAAAAAAATGGAAAAGAGAGAGAGAGGATTTAGAAAATTGGAAAATTAAATTTAGACACATATTTATATTTGGGTTGAATCGGTTAATCCATCGTCGATTATTTTAGAAATTCGTAGAAATAAATCGGATTATTTAAATACGATTATTTACTTAATTAGATTATTCATTTAATTGATTATTTCTTTAGCGGGTTGTTTCTTTGATTATTTAAACTTTTATTAGGTTTTGCTAACTCGCGTATATAATAATCGGAGGATTTATTCGTCGGTTACTTCTAAAAACCTTCCAAATTAATCGTGTCTCTCGTTAATTATTTAAATATCTATCTAGTAATTTATTTAGTTAGTTTTACTCATTAATTAGGTTATCCGCTTAATTAGCCGTTGCGATTATTTAGTCAATTATTTATCGTCTAGAGTTAATTATTATTATCGGGATCTAATTTATTCGGAATTGTTTAAATTAAATTAGATTAATACTCTAATCGACTAACGCAAATACTTTAGGACCAAAATGGATTAAAAATAAATGAATTATAAATATTAACTTTTCACAATTTCTCAAATTAATTCAGATTTGAATCTTTGAACAATCATAACTTATTCATTTTAGCTCCAATTTGAGTGAGACTTAAACCTAAATTCATCTAAATTCATGAACTTTCCAATAGTATATAATTCACTATTTAATAAAATATATTTATATTTATAATATCAAATGACTATATAAAAGTTAACCTAAATAGTGTGCTAATAAATAAAATTTATATTGTACAGTAAAATAATTATCTTTAACTTGTTTTATCAGTGTAGCAACCACATAAATTAAATTATAACTAATGTTTCAATTTTTTCTCGAACACACAGGAGAACTACGTATCATTGTATTAATAGGAGAAAGAAAGGAGTCGTACATAGACTCAAGCACAACCCAAAAACACACACACACCAGCCACACACACTCACTTACAAAAATAACTGAACTCAATCGCCTATAACTGTGAAAAGGACATGACCATAGAAGATCAGAAACCCACTAACTAACAGCCTGGGCTGGGAGCAGGAACAGCCCCTTGGCCCTCGCCAAAGACCAAATCAAAGCCTCCTCCCGAGCGAGCAACAGGGCAGTGGATAAACTCGGTGTGGCACCATTGAAGACACAGTCATTTCGGTGCTTCCAAACGGTCCATGCGCCTAGGATGATGAGGGAGTTCAAGCCCTTTCGCACATCACTGCTCACTGACCAAATCACCTTCTCCCACCAGGCATCAAAAAAGGAGTCTGTTGGCTGTGGAGCAAGCCAGAACTGTCTTGAAACACACATCCAATGAGGAGGTGTTGGATGTTCTCTTCCTCCTAATTGCAGACACTGATCAGGGTGAGGAAGGCCCCGACGGGCCAGTCTATCTGCTATCCAGCAACGATTGTGAGCAACCAACCACATGAAGAAGCGACATTTAGGGGGCGCCCAAGATTTCCAGATGAGTTCATAAGGAGCAAATCTGATGGCTCCCTCGAAACGAGCATCATAGGCGGATTTAGCTGTGTATCTCCCTGAACTAGAAAGTCTCCAAAGATGCTTGTCAGGGATCCCCTCCTGAAGCACGAAATCTTCTAAGGCATCCCAAAGATCCAGGTATTCCATAACAGCCTGCACAGAGATGTCACCCTGAATATCTTCCAGCCATTTGTAGTCATCAAGAGTAGATGAAACAGTGCGCTTATTAGCCCTTCTTTTTGAAACAAGAGCGAACAGGTTGGGTGCACGGTTCTGGATACTTTCACCATTCAGCCAATTATCCTTCCAAAAGAGGGTATTAGCACCATCTCCAATTTCAGTAGATGTGGCCAAGGACAGGGGAGATTCAACTTCCTTGCTTGCTTGAAGAGGCAAGCAGGCCCAAGGCTTATTAGGCTCGGATTTCTTCAGCCAAGACCATCTTACCCTCAAAGCCACCCCAAGAGATTTCAGATCTGAGATTCCTAGCCCTCCAAGCTCCTTGGCCCGACAAACTTTAGGCCAAGCAATGAGACAATGCCCACCTTTTGCATCCTTGCGTCCTCTCCAAACGAAACCTCTTCTAATTTTATCGATGGCCTTAATTGCCCAGGTGGTAAATCAATAGCCATGGCTAGATAGATCATCATGGCTGTTAGAAGAATACTAGTACTATTCAATGATCGTATAATTAAGTTCATGATTTAGTCATAATCCTCCTATAGCCTAGTAGCTAGACTAAACCACATATTAGCAAAAAGTATATCTCATATATTATACTAGTTAGTACCATTGGAGTCATCATGGCAATAGAAAGAATAAGAGACCTTAGACCTTAGCATGTTGGAATCCATTAGCAAGCCGGAATAGTACGAGCAACCCTAGGTGCGACCCCATCAATTACATTCTGTTTGTGTGTATGTGATTGTTGTTTGAATATTGGTTTTTCTCGCGTATTATAGTATTGGTGTATCGATTAGTCGTGAGGCAACGTGTGCAGCTTCCAGGAGGAGAAGGTTGATCAAGATTATAGAGTAAGGACTATCTTGAGCAGGCAAGTCATCACTAATCCAGTCATCACTAATCCTTGAACATATTGATCCCAATTGCGAACTTACTTTGTTTACAAATAAAATTGCATGCAATGATGAATATCCTACTTGTTATTATGCCATACCTTTGACTATTGTTTACCTTATTTCCTTGTACCCATAAATGCGTGTGATGTTCCTAGTCACTTATGACAAATGCTTAGTAATGCTAATTTAGATTCATGCATTCTCATATTTATTAAAGGCTATATGCTTGGGCAATTACCTTAGGGAAGGTAATTGATATGCGGCATGTGGAGACATGAGCGCCACATTGCCATGACATTGATGAAATGATTTGTGAAAGAAAAACAAAACTAAACAACTGTTTTCGACTGGGGCGGCTGGATGACTTGGGTGGTGTCCGGTAAAGGCTAGTGCTGTCCATGGTCAGTTAAGGACCGAGCCATGAAGCTAAGCATGAAATGACCCCCGTACAACCGTACTTCTCGAATGGGCATAGACCTAGCGGAGTAAATAGCCGAGTGGAGGCAGTATCCCTGCGTAGTGGTCTTCTTGATGTGTATGAGAGGCAGGGCCTATGGTGGAGCAACCACTGGTAGGACCGCCATGTGTAAACCTAAACTTAATTATAACTTAATGCATATGTGAGTCTTCCCTCCCGGGAGCACCAGAACTCCTCTCACTGCTAGAAACCGTGTACACCTAGAGTGCATGAGGATATAAGTTCATGGAGCGGGTACTGCCAATGTGAGGTTATTGAAAGGCTTTGCCGTGACGTATCTCATTCATTGGGACTTCGGCTCATGTGTTGGGCAAGTCACAGAGTACGGGTAAAGTGTACATCCACTGCAGTGTAAGTAAATTAAATCTATTCGAATAGCCGGGTTCGCGGTTATTGAGCACCGGGACATGTATTACACTTGGCTAGACTCTAAATTCTTAAACTGATTGGGATGGGTATGCATAATGACTTTTATGTGTTGGTGGTTTAACTTCTCGAGAAGCGAGAAGGGGTAGGCTCCAGAAAACCATGACGACACAATTGCGGAAAGCTATCCTTGGATCACAATGGATGGTGGACAGAACCGTCGTTGCTTAATGAACTATGGTATTAAAACTTGATCAGTCTATGCTAGGTCTTAGGCTTGTGAAAAGATTTACAAAACTTGCTTTACGCAAAAGAACCGAAAGCCATTCCTTGAAATACCCTCTATCATATGCATTCTTTGTGTGGTGGCTTGCTGAGTGCTTTTGTACTCATTGTTGCTCTATATATATATCTTTTAGCAGAGTGCTTGAAGAGAAGCCCTTGTTAGTACGCTTGCGTACCTAACAAGATGATCGGAGTGCGGTCCCGTTCTAGGTCTCGTTCCCCAGTCGACTGCTTGTGGCATGTCAATCGGGCCCTCGTATTGCTTTGTCTTCCGCTGTTGTTCTCTGATAGTTGTTGGCCTGCCTGGCCCTAATGTAAGCACTTAACCCCTTTAGCCTGAATTCATCTGTGATATGTTGTGATTCGGCTATATATGTGTGTACCAACTACTGATCCAGGGATTGGTACGGATAAACATATAGGATTTTCGATTTTCCAAAATCGAGGGTCTACACTCACGAGCCCGAGCCTCGGCGCCGCTCTCCCTCCATGGGCCGATGCCAACGCTACTCTTCCTCCCTTTGGGCCCCACTGCGTCGCCGCTCCCTCCACGAGCCGGCGCGCCTTGTTCCTCTCCGTGCGCCGCCGCCGCCGTTACAAGAGAGAGATGAAGAGAGAGACGGGAGTACAGGACTGTTCTGGATAGGGTTAGATGGGGATAGGGTTTTCTCGAGGGTATTCTGGTCATTACGAATAATAATTGTATTTCTTTATTATTTTTAATTCAAACCATAACGGTGAAGTGGAAACAGGGTCAGACGGTAGGTTCGTTTTTGAAAAGCAGGGTCAAAAACGTAAAGTAGAAAAAGTAGGGTCATATTGGTAGTTAGGCATTCAAACGGGGTCAAATAAGCAATTGTCCTTTTATATATATATATATATATATAAATATAATAGTTGGAGAATTAATCGTAGGTTATTTTTGGGAATTTCTAGAAAATAGATTGAGGTTATTTATTTAATTGGTTATTTATTTATTTATTTACTAATTTATTTATTTTGTGAATGATAAGAGTATGGTAGAAATTGTGGGCTAATTATTATAGGAATCTAATTGGAGAGCGGATTTATTAGGAATCGTGTAAATTAAATTGGGTAAAATACTTTAATCAACTAAGGCCAATATTTTAGGACAAATGGATTAAAATCGGAATAGTACTATTCGCAAATATTGGAATCGATAACGAAATTCGACGCTCGCGCTCGATCCTTTCTTTTTAACTGTATTTTATTGGATTTTATTTGAATTCTAATTGAATTCAAATCAATTTCTTTCGCACGTAATTCTAGACCCCGAGGGAGTTGCGATTCCGAACGAGGATCAAGATCCGCAGGACTACGAGCAAGGCAAGTTATCACTAAACCATGAGCATGTTGAACCGATTGCGAACTTATTTTGGATTTAAAATAAAGTTGCATGCTATATGAATATATGTGAATGCCTACTTTGCTATATGTCATGCCTTTGATATTGATTATCCATGCAAATCTTTGTCATCCACAATATCGTATATTTTTAGTCGATACTTGACAATGCTTAGCCACGCTACTTTAGAATCATGTATATTCATATTTATCAAAATGCTTTATGCTCGGGCAACTACCTTTGGAAAGGTGGGTGAGATGCGGCATGTAAAGACATGAGCGCCACATTGCCATGACATTGATGACATGATTTGTGAAAGAAAAAATAAAACTATACAACTGTTTTCGACTGGAGCAGCTGGAGGACTTGGGTAGTGTCCGGTAAAGGCAAGTGTCGATCCTGATTAGTTAAAGACCGAGCCATGAAGCTAAGTATGAAACGACCCCCGTACAACTGTACTTCTCGAATGGGTATAGATCTAGCGAAGTAAATAACCGAGCGGAGGCAATATCCATGCATAGTAGTCTTCTTGATGTGTATGAGAGGCGGGGGCCTACGGTGGGGTCGCCACCGGTAGTACCGCCATGTGTAAACCTAAACTTAATTATAACTTAATGCATATGTAAGTCTTCCCTCCCCGGGAGCGCCAAAACTCCTCTCACTGCTAGAAACTTGTAACGCCTAGAGTGCATGAGAATGCAAGTTCATGGAGCGGGTACTGCCAATGTGAGATTATTGAAATGCTTTGCCATGATGCGTCTCATGTGTTGGGATGAGGCTCATGCGTTGGGCAGTCGCGGAGTACGGGTAAAGTGTACATCCACTGCAGTGTGAGTAAATCAGATCTATTCGAATAGCTATGCTCGCGGTTATTGAGCACCGGGACGTGTATTACACTTGGTTAGACTCTAAATTTTTAAACTAATTGGGATGGGATGTTGCATGATGATTTTATGCTGGTGGATCCACTTTTCGAGAGGCGAGAAGGGGTAGACCCCAGAAAACCATGACGACCCAATGGCGGGAAGCCATCCTTGGGATCACAATGGATGGTGGACAGAACCGTCATGGATTAATGAACTATGGTATTAAAATTTGATCAGTCTATGCTAGGTCTTAGGCTTGTGAAAAAAATTACAAAACTTGATTTATGCAAAAGAACCTGATGTCATTCCTTGGAATACCCTCTATCATATGCATTATTGTTGTGGTGGCTTACTGAGTACGATTGGTACTCACCCTTGCAATATACAACTCAACTAGAAGTCGGAGATGACCCTTCGGAATATCCATATGCCTACTACCAGGAGGTTACTGATGACGATGGCGCTCAGTAAGTTTTAGTTACGATCGTTTCCTGTGGCAATGGCGTTGCCGCCGCCTTTACTCTGCTGCCTTATCTATTTCTGCTTTTGGATGTATTTCGGACCGTTTGCTCCCTTGTTCTAAGACTATGCCTTCGGGCCTATTGTTGTAATAATTCGCACTCGACGCTTGTGTATGCGCACTTGGTATTTCAACTATGAGTTCGTGTGTACCAGACTACTTGATCCAGGAAATGATACAGTGTACACGAATGATTCCTATTGTAAAAACAGAGGTCAACAAAGAAGCTCCTCTCTGTCGGTCGCCGCACGTTGCGTCGAACCTCCTCTCAGTCGCGCTCCTCCCCCGCTATGCCGATCCTCCTCCTTGCCCGTCGCTGGTCGCACTCCTCCCTCGCTGGGCATGCTCCTCGAAGAAGAGGACTGGAGGAGAGAGAGGAAGAGAAGTAGTGAGGGAGGGAAAGTAGTCGCTGATATGTGAGGCTCACGTGGGTCCCATGCTGACTCAATTGTCACGTCGGACAAAACCAGAGATAAAACCATATAAGGATATAGAGTGACTCGGTTTTGTAAGTTGAGAGATGTCATATCTGGTTTTTCGATTAAGGGATGATTTTGTAATTTGGTGACAAACGATTACTTTTTCCCACGCGAGGCGCTCAGTTCAACTGGCACAATATAAAAGGCCCAGTCTCATCGCTTGGTGGCCCATGCCTCCCACCTCTGCTTCTTCCAAACCAAAACTTTTCTCCTTCCGCTTCGAGAAGGAAGCAGAGGAATCAATCCCCACAGGCCACAGCGCAGCAGCGCACCTCCGCCTCCTCGCCACCGGCAAGCCGCGCCGGCCCGCGCCTCCGCCTCCGGCCTCTCCAATGGACGCGCCATGGTGCGGCCTCGACGCTGACGTCCTCCGCCTCGTCCACGAGCGCCTCCCGTGCCTCCTCGACCGGCGCAACATGCGCCGAGCCTGCAACTCCTGGCGCGCGGCCGTCGAGGCGCCGGCGCCGGCGCAGCAGCGCCCGCTCCCGTGGATTCTCGTGCCGCGCCTGCGGCCCTACCTTCTCGTGCGCCCTCGGCGGCTGCCGCAGACACGACTTCGGCGTCCCGGACGACGCGCGCGCGGCGCGCTACTTCGGCACGTACAGCAGCGGCTGGCTCTTCCTCGCCTTCGGGAACGCCTACGGCCCCGGCCTCGTCACCTCCGCACCAAGGACTGCATCCGTCTCCCCGAAATCGTCTGCCTCGACCGGAAACCTGAATTCGACAGGAACATGGTCATGATAGCCGCGACCCTCTCCTCGCCGCCGGAGGACGAATACTGCATCGGCGCCGCCATCAGCTCGTACTGGCCCCTGATGACTGGTCCGCGCATGCACGCGTTCTGGCGCATGCGGCGTCAGGTTGCGGTGATGCCGACTGCTAGCGAGGGCGTCACGGGACCGATTCTGGAGGATGTCATACACCACAAGGAAGCCTTCTATTTCCTCACCGCGCAAGAGCACCTCCATGTTTTTGCAGTAGAAGAGTTCCAAGTAGACCGCCGGGGCAATCTGGATATAGCACCCATGGAGATTCGCCGCTTCCCGCGTGATGGGCGTGATTACGACGGACGCGCCGTTGCTCGCTACCTGGTGGAGTCCCGCGAGAATCTCCTGATGGTGGTCAGGCTCGTCTCTGATCCTCCCCAATTGCCGCCGAGGACGTCGGCGTTCAAGGTGTTCGAGATGGTGGAGCCGCCGGCTGGGACTCCCATCAACAACGACGAGGCACCATACGCTTGGAACGAGCTGGAGTACCTGGGTGGGCGGATGCTGTTCGTCGCGCGAGGCTGCTCCAGATCGTACGACGCGGCCGATTACCAGGGGTTGGGGTTCAGCGCCGGCGTCTACTTCCTGGACGACGGCCGAATCTACAACGAGTTCACGACGTTCCTCGATGACACCGCACGGCGCTACCCCTGCAGAGACAGCAGCAACTGGCTGCCGGCGGCGGCGGAGGCGGACAACTTCTTGCCGGAGCAAGCCCCGTCGAGCTACTCACCGCCGGCTTGGCTTCTCCCCTGAGAGCGTGCTCATGTTAGTTTGATCGTCGTGGCGCAGGTAATGCTTGCTGCCGATCTTGTTGAGACCTGCTTAGCTTAGAGCGAGTTGTAACAGTTGCTGTTTCATTCCTGATCTGAGTTGTAACAATCTATGATGTTTCATTCGATTTCGAGCCTTCGAGGTCCATGCGTTCTTGCAGTAGCTCGACCATTTTTTCGGTACTTTCTGTTATTTTTCGATCCTTCGTGATTACAGAATGGAGAAATGGTTGGTATTCATTACTTGGATTGCATTAGTGGCTAGGGTGAGTTCTTTACCCAACTTTCCCAACTCACCTTTCTCTTTTTCCGCGCGCACGCTTTTCAAACTGCTAAACGGTGTGTTTTTAGCAAAAAGTTTCTATACGAAAGTTGTTTTAAAAAATCATATTGATCCATTTTTTTAAAAAAATTAGTAAATACTTAATTAATCATGTGCTAATAAGTCGTTCCGTTTTTCGTGCGAAGGTAATATTTTTCCAACACTAACTACCGAACACACCCTGCATCATTGTATTACAACCGATTCTGCGGTGTGAGAATGCGTTTAATTAACACTAGCACTTGGCTTTTTCTTAATCTAAGCATGTTGATTTCAACGAAGATGAATTGCATCTCTTCTGAGGATCCCAGCAGAAATCCTTCCAACGGGTGCTACAAATTTCATACTATGCAGTCCATTTCACCTGTTCATAATTTGCATATCAAGCTTCTGAATGTCTGAATTTACTGATAATAATGAGATAACACGATATACATCGATTTTACCTAGTTGTGTAGATCCAAGGTGGCTGCATATATTTTCATGCCAAGCTTGTTCAATTCTCATATGTTTCATAACTCAACTGCTAGTCTTCTTCACTTGTTCATAATTGTCATGCCAAGCTTCTCAAAATGTCCATACCTGAGATATTTCCAGTATCGGTTTCAGCTGGCTGTGCAAGATGCAGATCGATCATTTATCTTTGCTACTAGCTGTGCCACTCTTCTTGTGTTATTTGCTCTTGCGACGGCACTGCTATTGATGCTACTGAATCTATTTTTTCTGTGCCACAATTTGTTCATAGATTATGTGTGTGATGTAGAATATTGAGTATATTTTAGTAGCAGAGGAACTGGTTAAGAAAGATTCTAAGAGATGGTTCTTTTTTTTTTCTCGAGAAACTAAGAGATGGTTCTTGATCTAAAGTGATCGAAATTTTTTTTAGTAACGCACTGATCTAAGAATGATCTACTCTCTTGTCGACAGAAGGGAGAAAATGTGAGCAAGTATTGACTGGGCCGAATAATGTGAGTAAATTATAGCCTTCTCCACCGCTATAATTTTCTTGGACTGGGCCGAAAGTGGCTATAATTTTAGCAGGTTACAGCCCATCGAAGCACTTCTTTTCGTCAATGGAAAAAGTCCAATATTTGTCCCTCAAAATATAGGTCGAATCCTGTGTGGCTAACATGTTCTCTTCATTATTGCGAAAGAATAAATGGCCCAATTAACTTTAGAATGCATCCAAAGTTCCAAACTTTAGGCCCAAGAAGAAACGCTCAACAAAGAGCAGCGATCCAAACTTCAGGCCCAAGAAAACCGGCGCTATAAATCGGGCCCAACCACTTGCTCTGTTGGCAAAAGGCTGGTTTCTTCTTCCAAGCCGAGCCACTCTGTTCTCTCCTCTTTCCCTGCTTCCAGATGCCAAGTCCAAACATGGCACACAACGACGAAGCGTCCTCGCCGCGTTCCACCACCTCCTCCGCCGCGCAACCCTCGCCACCGCCACGCCTCGCCTCCGCCTTCTCCTCTCCCATGGACGCGGCGGCGCCCGCGCGCGACTTCATGGCCGAAGCGCTCCGCCTCGTCCACAACCGCCTCACGTGCCTCGTCGACCGCCGCAGCATGGCCCGCGTTTGCCACGCCTGGCGCGTCGCCGTCAAGCCGCTGCAGCCTCCGCCGGATGAGATCCCGCTCCCGTACATCCTCCTCCCGGGAGATGGAGAGCGTCGTTCCTTCTCGTGCGCTCTCCGCGGCTGCGCCACCCACCGCTTCCACGTTCCGGACATCCCGCGCGACGCGCGCTGCTTCGGCGCCCGCCCCGGCGGCTGGCTCTTCTTCGCCGTCGCCCAGACCACCAAAAACGCGATCCTCCGCGATGAATTTCCCTCGTTCATCCCCGACGTCGTCCACCTGGACGATCGGCCGCCGGACAAGGACATGGACATGGTCATGTTCGCGGCGACCATCTCGTCGCATCCGGATGACCAAGACTGCATCGGCGCGGCCATCCTCTCCCACTTCCTCGATGTCACCAACCCATCCATCTACGCGTTCTTCCGCATGGGAGTCTTGCCCGCGATGGTGGCGAACGGAGATGACGCCAGCAACGCGGGTTCGGCGTCAGGTCTGGAGGATCTCATACACTACGACAATGCCTTCTACTTCCTCACCGGAGAAGAAAACCTCCTCGTGTTTCAAGTATCCGAGTTCCACGACTTCAAGGACGGCGAGCTCGACATAGCCCCCATCGAGATTCGCCGCTTCCCTCGCCGTGGGCGCGGCCGCTACGGCGAGAATGACGTCGTCGTTGTCCGCTACCTGGTGGAGTCCCGCGGGCGTCTCCTCATGGTGGCCAGGATCGCTGCTGGTCCTCTCCGCCCCTCGCCGTCTCCGACGACGACGGAGTTCAGGGTGTTCGAGATGGCGAAACGATCGACGGTGCTCGCCGCCAACAACAACGATAAGGCCGAGTACGACTGGGTGGAGCTGGACTCGCTGGGCGGCCGCATGCTGTTCGTCGCCCGAGGCTGCTCGAGATCCTACGAGGTGGCCAGACATCCGGGGTTCGAGGAGGGCGTCTACTTCCTGGACGACGGGAGACTCTACGGCGAGGTGGCCATGTTCAGGGATCCAAATCTGCGGCAATACCCATGCAGAGACAGTGGCAGGTGGCTGGCGTCGCCGGAGGCGGTTCCCCGCGTGGACAACTTCTTGCCGGAGCAAGGCCCGTCGAACTACTCACCGCCGGCTTGGTTTCTTCCCTGAGATTGCCCATGTTAGTTGGATCGTCGTGGTACAGGTATGCTTGCTGTTGATTTGTCTGAGATGTGATTAGTCTTGCCGACATGTGAACTGTTGTTGTTTCTGTCGAGATCCGATGTAGTAATTCTTGATCAGTCAGTATAATTCTCCTTCTGTAGCACAAGAAATGCTTCCAGAGACAGACTTACATGAATGCTGCCCGATTTCCGATCTGATGGATTACATTAGTGCAGCAATGATCTGTTTCCATGGCTTTGATTGCATTAGTGCAGCATTATGTTGAGGTCAATTATAATGCAATGTGAAAATGTACTCAATTATTCGTGCGCTTTGTTTTCCTGATCACATGCTTTGCCTGATGGATTTGCAATGAAGCTGAATTGCCTGATAAAATCATATGCTTTGCGTCTTCTGAAGATCTTAGCAGAATTATCAGTTGCTGCTACATATTCCATAGAGTAATTTACTTCATTGTCACTTGTTCATGATCTAGCTAGCATGCCAGGCTTCACTGTTAATCAGTTTCAGGCTATTTCAGCTAGATGTGAAAGATGCAGATCGTTTGTGCTTTATTTCATCATGCTAACTGTTGTATGATCTTCTAAATGTTATTTGTTCTTCTATAGGTACGATCGTACTAGTACTACTTTTGATGCTACCAATTAAATTTTCTGTGCCACGATTTATTCCTAGATTATGTGCATGGTGTAAATGTTGAGTACAATTTAGTAGCAGTGGAATTTTGGCTAAACAGTTAAGAGTTGGTATTTATCTGAAGATATCTGAAGCTTTCAGTAACACATGAATGGTAAATTTGAGAATCATGGAGAGGATGCTTATCTCTGCATTCCCCATTCATTTTTCTGAACATGCAGCATCTGTCAGACAGTACATTTGTGATTTTCTCAGCCTTAACACGTTCTCTTGAAAAGAGAGAAACTTTTGGATGTTCCAGAACTATGAATCAACGTAGTTAATTCCTATGGGTGCATAATCATGTATTTTCCTCAAAAGCATGGCTTGGCGTTCCAAATAAGTAATTAAGCAGCAAACATTCCAACGAACTGTTTTTACTGCACCATTGGCCAGGATGCCTCAAAGTTCAGAAATTTTTTTAAACGAGGAAATGCAGAGAAAGCATCCTCTCCCCTCTGTGTATCAACTTTTCTCCTTCTGTCGAGGCAGAGCAGGACATTTTCTGTCCAGTACTCTCTCCATCTTATATTATAAATCGTTTGGCTTTTTTCTTAGTCAAAATTTTTTAGGTTTAATCAAATTTATATAAAAAAGCTAGCAACGTTTACGACACGAAATTAGTTTAATTAAATTTAACATTAAATATATTTTGATACAATGTTTGTTGGCAAAATTTGTTACATGACACTAAAAAATTGTGTAATTGGCTGAGGGACACCGCAAAAACGTGACATTGCCAATGGACACTATAAAAGTTGTGTAATTGGCTGTAGGATACTGGAGACATTATTTTATAATTTCTGGGCTGAAAAAGGGGAGATAAATTTTGAAATGATAGGAATGCGCCCCTCTACTTCTTCTTCCTTTCTTCTCGGTGCAGCCGACATGTGGGCCCCCGCACAGTGTCGTCGTCCTCCGGCCCGGCACCGTATCTAGCTTCGGCGCCTCCGGCCCGACAGGGTTGAGCACCGGGTAGTCCCTCATCGCGCCATCTGGCAAGATGAGTTCCCGTTCGTCTTCAAGGCGTGCGCCCAGCTAGGGACCTTGCAAGAAGGGAGACCAGGACAACGGCGTGGCACAAACGGAGTGCAGCGGCGGTGGGGAGAGAAACCTCGCGCGGAGAGAGGATTTCGGGCGGCGGCAAGCTAGGGCTAAAGGGGAATTCAAGAGAGGAGCTTCGGGGCATGCTATTTAAAGGTGGAGGAGGAAGATGTAACGCCCATTTCGTCGTGGCGTTAGCGGGAAAACCTAATTCCTAAAAACTCTATTTGCAAAAATTTTGCTCTTTAGTTGAGTCTTGTTGTGTGCCTGGATCTCGTGTTTCCTCTCTCAGCTCAGTCCCGGAGAAATCGTGAAATCGGAATTCGAATCCAAACCCTAATCCTTCCAATCCAATTCTTTGCCAAAAGTCTGCTTTGCCTCCCTCTCCTTCCCGAGCCGTTTTTCTTTGGCCCGCTTCCCCTTCCTCTCCTTCCCGGGCCGTCCCGTTCGGCCCATTCCCTCGCTCCTCTCTCCCTCGGCCTCCTTCCCTCCCCTCCCTGCTAGGCCGCACCGCCCGGCCCAGTCTGCGCGGCCCGAGCGCGCTGGGCGCGCCGCACGTGCGGCGCAAGGGAGCGCCCCCGTCCTCTCTCTCTCCCGATCCCTCTCGATCTCTCTCGTTCTCCCTTTTTCTCTCGCTTTCCCCCGCTCGTTTCTCTCTCTTCCCACCGGCGTCCTCCGTTTCCCGTTCCTGCCGGTAGCTCCCGTGCCCGCGCGCTGTGGCCGACCGCCTGGTCCACGCCGCCGCCGTCATCCCTGTCCGCCCCAGCCCCGCCTTGCCTTCGCGTCGCGCCAAGCCGACGCCGTCACCGCCGACGTCACCGCCGGCTCGGTCCTGCAGCTCTGCGCGTGTGCCACCAAGGGGAGAGCAGCGCCCCCTCTTCCGCTCCCTCTCTCTTCGCTTTCTCTTCCCGTTTTGGCAAGGGAGCAACCCCTCCTTTTTCTCCCTCTCTTTTCTTTTTTCCCGACCGCCGCCGACGTCACCGCTACGCCACTTGGCTGCTAGCGCCGGAGAGCGCCAGCTCCCTCTGCGCCTCTCCACCGACCTCGCCCGAACCGACCTTGCCACCCTTTTAATCCCCTCCTCCCGCTTGGCCGCCATTTCCCCTTCTTCCGCTGCCGAGCACCTCTCCCCCCAAACCCGTCGTCCGCCACCGTGTCGTTGCCGCCGCTGTTAACAGCAGATTTTCGTAATCTACTCAGAGAGAAAAGAGAAAACTGATGCGGAGAAGAAGGGCTAAGTTGGGGTCGGACCAAGTCTTGTATCGGACTCGGTGAGCGTATCGGACTGGAAATGGTGTCAGCCGAAAAGGCGTATCGGCTGATATGGATTCAACGTGGTTGTTGGCCGACAAAGACAGAAAGTTAATAAAGTTAGCATGGGCTTGGTTTGGGCTCAAGATAAGCTTCAAGGAGGTTGCCAAATAGAGATAAGGCTCGATTTTAGGCAATTGTATCTTGTAAATCAAGTAGGTTTAGATCTAATCTATGGCAAGAGTCTGCCGCAAAGACTTGTTTGTTAAGTTGTAGATAAGATCGTGTCCTATCTGGACAATGTTGTAATCTCGGCTATAAATATCCCAGTAGTTTGTACATAGAAGCTCTCACAACACAATACAACAAATCAATCTACTTTCGACGCATCGCCAACCATCGCAAGAGGTTAGCTTTCGGCAAGTTCTTGCTTCCCTAGAGCAGAGGTAAGAACTCGTACCCGACGAACTACATCGTCGGGGCTAGCGTGTCCCTTTAGACACGTTAAGCCTCGATGATGTGATTGTCGTTTATCATGTTTTGGATGATTTTGGTAAGTGTCTTAATTATGCTTCGCCAGCGATTAACTCGTTTTAGGGTTTATTGCCGACGGTGGTTTAATTATTATGCTTAGTTAAATCTTTCAATGCATCCACCATCCCCAAAAGCAATCGACGACTTGATTTTCTTCATGTTAAGTCTCAATTCACACTTTGAGTTGCCATCGACCTTAGTCCTGTTTTGAGATTTAACTCAAAGCCTGTTTTCGATTGTAATCAAGGATAGTGCCGGGGTTTTAGCCGGTCTTATCTAATACATGTGATTACCATAATGTTTTTATATGTATTTGCCATCTACATGAATGAATCGATGAATATAAATGTATCTGTCATAGATTACTCTTTAGGGCTTGTCTGTGATCAGTGTATTTATATTGGCTGATTGGTTCATATAGATTCACATTAGAGTATTAGCTAGTGTATCTACCTCTTGTATCCCTCATCGGCCGATGTCAGTAATTGACATTAACATGTTGATGAAGGCCGATGGGACTAGATTTACATTTTAGTCTTACTTTATCACAAGTAAGCCGGTATAGCTTTGCCCTATCGGCTGGGTCACGACAATGCGACATCGGCCTATCGGCCGATCGGCCATTGTTTACTAACATGGTTTACTTGTTTATCTTGTTGATTGCAGATCAAATCAACTGGCAAGCCCTATACGCACCTAGGCAAGCCATTGGACCTGCACTGGAGTTAAGCAGATCTCCCAGGCCGCCATGGAAACGTGGAACCCGTTTTTGTTGCAGGGCGGGTCGAAATTCTATGCCAACATGCTTTTGGCACGCCCAGTGGGACCTCAAGAACGCAAGCTTTGCAACGACAAGAAGATCATTGCAGGATGTCGAAGTAGAGTGAGATCTCCGAGGAGAACGTCGTCTCTGTGACCGTCGACCAGCTCAACGAGGAGCAAAAATCCGAGATGGACAGGCTGGTCGAGCAATTTCAGAATATGTACCTACAGACGTACTCCAGGACTCGGCAAGGCACCCTCGTTCAAAAATCTAAGATGGTGATGCCGAGCCCTGGAGACGAAGCCAGCATGTCAGCGGCAGCACACGACCACACTGTCAAGACTGAAGACAACGCAGTGCCGACGCTGCAAGATCGCATCGACTCCGCAGTCCACTCTGTGCTAGTCAATCAGTCGGGGATCCTGGTGAACACATTGACCAATACAGTCAAGTCGATCCTAGATGGTTCTATTCACCAGTACAAGCCTCAAGGGCCGATTTTTCTGCCCGACAATAAGTTTCCTGCATATCGGACCTTGAGGACCAATCTGAGTATAGCTCCACAGCCGACGGTGTCGATCCCACCTCCATTGGCCCAACCAACGCTAACCATGTCGTTGGTCCTGACCAAGCAGGCGGGAGGAAACCCCCAGCACATTACGGAGGAACAAGTTGCACAGTGGACGAAGGGGAAATAGCCGGTGGTCGAGCCAATGCAGCAAGTTCCAATAAACCCGCCATCGGCCGGACAACCTCAAGTCTCCATGCCAAGTAACCCTCCACAACCAGCTGCTTACAACGCGCCGCAAGGCTATCAGCAGTACACCGCAGGACAGTACAACGCGCAGAACATAAATCATCACTTCTAGCCGTACTCCCCCAGGCAATATCAGCCGGAGGGCTTGCAGCAGTCTTACCACCAGGAGCCTCCACACCAGCCCGCAGGATACTGGGCCGATATGATAGCCGAGGTGATGCGAGATCAATTCAGTTTAAAGCCTAAGGAGAGTTCTACAGTGTATCGGCACCCGTACCCCGAGGAGTTCGACAGAGTGCCACTGCCGAGCCAATACAAGATCCCGGACTTCTCCAAATTTTCGGGGCAAGATAACGTCTCTACATATGAGCACGTAAGCCGATTCCTAGCACAGTGTGGTGAGGCATCGGCCATAGAGGCGTTGAGGGTGAGATTTTTCCCTCTGTCCTTGTCAGGGTCAGCATTTACATGGTTTTCCTCTCTACCCTGCAATTCCATCAGAGGATGGATAGATCTAGAGAAACAGTTTCACAGATACTTTTACAACGGAGTACAAGAGATAAAACTGTCTGATCTCACTGCCATCAGGCAACGGGTTGACGAATCGGTCCCAGAATATATCCAAAGATTCAGGGACATAAGGAATAGGTGTTATAGTGTAACGCCCGTTTTGTCGCGGCGTTAGCGGGAAATCTAATCTGCTAAAAACCCTATTTGCGAAAGTTTGCTCTTCGGTTGAGTCTTGTTGTGTGCCAAGGTCTCGCGTCTCCCCTCTCAGTTCAATCCCGGAGAAAACCGCGAAATCGGATTTCAAATCCGAGCCCTCAAACTCCTCCTTTCATTTTCTCTGGAAAAGTCTATCTTACCCCCCCTGCCCTCGGGCCGTTTCTCTCCCGGCCCGCTTTCCCTTCCCTCCCGGGCCGCCTCCCGGCCCGCTCTCCCCTTCTTCTCCCGGGCCACCCGCTCGGCCTGCTCCCCTTTTCCACTGGGCCGCGCTGTTCCCGGCCCGGTCCACGCGGCCGCCGCGTCGGGCACGTGCGCACGTGCGCCGCACGCACCCGCGCTAGAGTGAGAGCCCCGCTCTCCTCTCTCTCTCTCACCCCGCCGTTCTCCCCTCTCTCTTCCCCGGAGGCCTCCCACCGGCGCCCCTGTTCCGTCCCGCCACCGCCGCTGGTCCCCTCGGCCCCGCCGCCTGCACACATGCCGCCAAGGCGCCGAGCGCGCGCTTCCCCTCTCTCTCCCCCGCGCGCGTCCTTGCCCAAAGCGGCATGGGGACAGCACCCCTTTTCCCTTTCCCCTTCTTCTTTTTTCCCGGTCGCCGACAGCCGGCCGACGTCACCGCAGCCGTTGCTTGGCCGCTAGCGCGAGCGCCGGTCCCCTGCCCGCACCCGCGAACTGACCTTTTTTCCTCCCCCAAAACCGACCTAGCGCCCCTACAAAAACTCCCCTCCGCCCGGGCGCCATTGCTGCTTCCACCACCGAGCGCCCTCCTCCTCCAATCCACCGTACCACGCCGCCGCCGTCGCCGTCCGCCGCCGGAGCCCTAGGACGCCGAAGGAGCTCCGAGCGCTGCCTCTCGCCCCCTCTCCGAGCTGCGCCGCGCCCGCACCATCGGTCCTCTTCCCCGGCGAACCCCTCTCGCGGTAACTCTCCGTTCCGCCGTCTCCCTCTTCTTCTCCCCTTCGATATGCGCTAGGTAGCACCACCGTCGCGTGTTCGAGCCCTAGGCGCCGCCCGCCGCACCGCCGTCACTCGTCCTCGCCCGCCGCACCGCCGCCGCCGCTCGGAGCCGAGCCCCGCGTCGTCGTCCGCCCTCACCGGTGCCACTCCGCCCCTCCCCACGTTCGGGACGCGCCCGTGGACCCGCGAGGCCACTCCCTCTCCGGCGAATCGCCTTCTCTCCGCCCCGGCGCCGTTACCCCCTTGCTTTTTCTTTCTCTCCCCGTCGGCTTTGGCCGCCGCCTCAAACCGCCGCCGTCTTGCCCCGCTCCGATCCGAGCCGAGGGCTCGTTTCCCCCTCTCTCCTCTCGCCCCTCCGGTGCCTCCCGACGCCGTCCGCCCCGCCGGCTCGCTGCCCCTCGCCGGAGCGCGCCACTCGCCGCCGGGCGCCCGTGAGCCGTTCACCCCGGGCGAGCCCCTCCCCTTTTTCCTCTTTCGCTGACGTGGACGCCACGTACGCCGTCCCGGTTCTCGGGAGACCGGTCAATGGCCCTCGCGCGTCGGCCGGGCCGCGCCGCTACGACCGGCCACTTGGGCCGCGCAGCCGCTCGGCCCATCTCCGCTTGGCCCATCGGGCCCCCTCTCTCTCCACTCGGCCACTCGGCCTCTTTTCCTCCTTGGCCCATCGGCCTCCCGCCATCGGCCTCCGGCCCATCGGCCGCTAGGCCCATCGGCCTTCCTCTCTCCCGCGCCGATCGACCATAGGCCGATCCCTTCGGGCCGTCGGCCCATTATTTCGGCCGCGCCCATTCTATTCCATTGGGCTGCCCTTAGCCGCCCAAAATAAAGTCTATCTTGCATCCCTCCTTCTTTTCTTTTCTCCAGGGAATTAAAAAAAAATTCCTTTTCTTATTGCAGAAAATCCGTAAACTTCGGAAATTCATATCTTCTCAACCGTTTGTCCGTTTGACTCCGTTCCACTTCCAAGATTTCTCAAAAATCGAGATCTATCCGATGGCACGATTAGTGGTCTTTAATAGGGCTTCTTTTATCGCTTTGTTGAGTCGTCTCGTTTTGCGTGTAGTTTCGGAGCCCGAAGACCCGCAGTGCGCGGATTTCGAGGAAGAAGCTCAAGATCTCGAGCAAGGCAAGTCACCTTGATCAGTTGAACCTATAATTTAAAATTAAGTATTTTGATTCCGCAAACTATGCATTAATTAGGTTACACTTGACACTTGGCCTCGGTTTGCAATATAACCGTCAGGCCCTACCCATTTGCTGCATTTACCCTCCTTGAGTGTTGAATACCCTGACCCCCTTGTCACCCCTCAGGTGAGACCTCGGTATTCGCACCTCACGTACGAATATCGAGACTCCCCTCAAACTTTAAAATGATCACCTGGGTAAAACTTGAGTTTACAAAATGCTTGGAAAACTCGACACTTGGGTCGGTGCCTTGAAAAATAAATTGAGTTCTGAAACTCGCGGTACGGGAGACGTACTGGAGGTACGGTCTGCCCGTTCTCGCTCTAAGGACCGATTCCTTGGGAATTACATCCAAGCATATGTCAAGTACGACCACATGGGTGATATGGGACGCCCCTGGCTGAGTAATTAGCTAGGCCAGGGAAACCTTGATGCCAAGGGACAAGTGGATTCGTCGGGGTGGTGTCGGGGAGGACCCCTGGGCTTCCTGGCACAGTATGGTCTGGGACCTAACCTGGTGTTGGTCCGTGGGACCCCTCCCGTTGGCATAAGATGACCCTGAGTCGGCTTTCGAAATGCCTTGTCGTGAAAGCCTCAAGGTCGCCAGACGTGACCGAGAGTCGCGGGCTGGGTGATTCGGGGTTAGTAACGTCGTGTGGGTAAAGTGTACCCCCTCTGCAGAGGTTAACAACTGTTCGAACAGCCGTGCCCACGGTCATGGGCGGATGTGAGGTGATTCCTTAGCGTAGTTTTATTGAACACCTTGTGAACTGCTGTTGGTGTGAGGTTTCCCCTTCTGTGCTTGGTTTAAGGCTGTTGAAGCAGCTGGAGTCGGTGACGATTGGCAGGGAGCCTCTTGTACCGATGTGTTGACTTGTGGTTGTTGGAGCAGCCGGAGTTGGTGACGATTGGCAGGGAGCCTCTCGTACCGGCGTGTGTGAGTTGTGGCTGTTGGAGCAGCCGGGGTCGGTGACGAATGGCAGGGAGCCTCTCGTGCCGACAAGAATCAATTGATACAATTTCACTGCTCCGGCCGGATGAGACGCACTTTCTCGTCCGTGCCGTCGAGAAGCACTCACTTAGATGGTTCTGAAAGTCTTCAACTAAAATCAATTGTGAAAAACAACTGGCCTTCCTTTGAAACTTGCATTAAACACTTAATTCCCCTGACTTGCTGAGTACTCCCATACTCACCCTTGCTCTATATAATTAAACCCCCCCAGTTCTCGAAGATGAAGAGGTGGACCCTGCTGATGAAGAGTTCTTCCAGGAGCAAGCAGTCTTCGAGCAGTAGTAGGGTTTCGGCCTTTCCCCAAGGCTTTGCTTGTGGCTTAGGGCTAGTCTCCGCTTTCCGCTTCCGCCTTTTTGTAATGCTGTTGCGAACTCGGGTTCTGTCCGCAGTTCCAACCTTGGTTGTAATCCTACTCTTAATAAAGAGACCGCTGTTGTTGTGGTATTCTGTCTTCCTGTTGTACCAGCGCTATTTCCTGGGACTGGTACAGGCATACAGGTTAATTTGGATCGCCTTATACTGGCCTCCGTTCGGGGCTAGTTTGGGGCGTGACATATAGCCTCAGTCTGACCGATTCTCAATTGGCCGATTTGGCATTCCAAGGACTACTGGGGCCGATAGGAGAAAGGTTCTCGTCACAGGAATTTGATAGTCTAGCTCAGCTAGCACAGCGGGTATCGGCTCATGAACAAAGATTCCAGGAGGCGAAGAAGTTCGCAAAGAAGATCAGTACAGTCTATCAATACGCCTCCGACGAAGATGACAATGAAGATGCCGACATCGATCTGGCCGAGTGGGCCCGGATAAAGAAGTCAACAACATGTCAGTGGGCCAAAAAGGGTGACGAAGATGATAAGTATGACTTAGACATCAACAAGGCCGATAAAATATTTGACCTACTCCTACAAGAAAAGCAGATTCAGCTGCCAGTAGGTCATGTATTGCCATCGGCCGAGGAAATCAAGAAGAGAAGATATTGCAAGTGGCACAACACATATTCGCATCACACCAATGAATGCAAGATCTTCCGACAACAGATTCAATCGGCCATCGAACAAGGCAGGATCAAGATTGATGAAGCCAAGCGGCCGATGAAGATAGAGGGTCACCCGTTCCCAGTCAGCATGGTGCGGGCAGACAGGGCCGATGGCGATGGCCATCGGACCGGCAAGCGGCCTCATCAGACTTCAGAAGGCCTGATTAAAAAATATCAGCGAAGGCGGGAAGAGCAAGCACAGGACTACACCGATCAGGATAACTCCTACGACCCTCATTGGGAGTGCGAGTTCTTCCAGTTCTGCTGGAACGAGGGTATGAGGTTGCCATCAATCCAGGAGTGCCCGACATGTAATGATGTGCATCGGCCAAACAAGCAGAGAAAGTCTGTACATGAGAGGCTGGGGCCGATGCACCATGATCGTCGGAACAAGGACGGCGAGCAAATCCAGAACCCTCAATGGTGCCCAAGCGACGTGTTTAGCAAGACACAAAAACGACGGGTTCAGAGGTTGAGGAGGAAGGAGCAGAGCCAGGAGCAACAGGTGACAACAGCCCATCAGCCTGCCATGACCAAAAAGGAGTGGAGGATAAAACCTGCAGTGGCCAAGGCCGATGAGGGCACCTCCAAATCAACCCAAGCTCCTGCGTCTGCAAAAGGTAAAGGCGTAGCATCGGCTTCTGTTAACATGGTTTTCATATTGCCAGCAGAATACAGCGTACAGGCAGTCGATGAAGCAGTAGCCGACGATGAGCAGCCCTCGGTTAGACTACAGTTGTCACCAGATCAAGCCGTGTTCGACAAATCGGCCGACACCAGCTACAGACACCTCCGGCCGTTATACATCAAGGGATTTGTCAATGGACGGCCGATGACGAAGATGCTGGTCGATGGCAGCGCGACGGTAAACCTAATGCCATATACAACTTTCAGGAAGCTTGGAAAAGTGCCTGAAGACCTCATCAAGACCAACATGGTGCTAAAAGATTTTGGTGGTAACGCATCCGAGGTGAAGGGGGTGTTAAACGTAGAGCTCACTGTGGGCAACAAGACGATACCCACCACCTTTTTTGTCTTTGATGGAAAGGGTTCCTACAGCCTGTTGTTGGGACGAGATTGGATCCACGCAAATTGTTGCGTCCCTTCAACAATGCATTAGTGCCTCATACAATGGCAAGGGGACCAAGTCGAGATCGTGTAGGCCGATCGGTCAGTACACGTGGCCAATGCCGATCTTGCAGTTTGGGAGATGGAGGGAATCGATTGCCTGTCCGGACGAGTCTGGGATGCCAATTTCCTCAAAGTAACTGATTGCGACATCGAGACGATTGAAGATCAAGACAAGCAGTTGCTTTAACAAATATGTACCATTCACCGCACAAGATAAGCGAGCGGGTCCCTACACAGATGATGCGGTGGATGAGTTAGATGGAAAATTAGGACAAGGCTTTACATCGGCCGATCAGCTCGAAGTGGTTGATATAGGAATAGGTGATAGGCCTAGGCCGACGTATGTAAGTGCTAACCTGCCAAGGGAATATAATGATAATTTGATAAATCTTTTGAAAGAATTCATAGACTGTTTTGCTTGGGAATATCATGAGATGCCAGGGTTAAGCCGATCTATCGTAGAACATCGGTTACCCATCAAACCAAGCTATCGGCCGTTTAAGCAGGCTCCTAGGAGGTTCAAGGCCGATATGCACGAGGCTATCAAAGCAGAGATCACCAGGCTTTACGACGCCAATTTTATCAGACCCTGCCGATACGCGGAGTGGGTCTCCAATATAGTTCCAGTGTTGAAGAAAAACGGCAAGCTTAGGGTATGTATCGACTTCAGAGACTTAAACAAAGCGACGCCAAAAGATGAGTACCCTATGCCATTGGCCGATTTGCTGGTTGATGCTGCATCTGGACACAAGATTATCAGCTTTATGGATGAGAACGCAGGCTACAACCAGATTTTCATGGCCGAGGAAGATATCCACAAAACAGCCTTCAGATGTCCGGGGGCAATCGGCCTATACGAGTGGGTTGTTATGACCTTCGGCTTGAAAAACGCTGGAGCTACGTATCAGAGAGCTATGAATTATATTTTTCATGATCTTATCGGCTCGCTGATTGAGGTTTACATCGATGATATCATCGTGAAGTCCAAAGAGTACGATATGCACTTGGCCGATTTACGTAAGGTACTAGAAAGAGTAAGGAAATATGGTTTAAAGATGAACCCTAACAAATGTGCCTTTGGCGTATCGGCCGGTCAGTTTCTAGGTTTCTTGGTCCATGAGAGAGGAATCGAGATTACGCAGAAGAACATTGACGCTATAAAAAACATCAAGCCTCCAACCACCAAGACCAAGTTACAATCTCTGCTAGGGAGGATCAATTTTGTCCGGCACTTTATATCAAACCTATCAGGCAGGGTAGAGCCGTTCGTTCCGTTATTGAAGATAAAGGAAGATCAAGAATTCGTATGGAGTGATAAGCAGCAAAAAGCGTTGGACGATATCAAGGAATATTTGGGTTCCCCTCCAGTGTTAATCCCTCCACAGAAAGGGGTTCCATTCAGGCTGTACTTATCGGCCGATGAGAAGTCCAACGGCTCAGTGTTGGTTCAAGACATTGATGGTAAAGAAAGAGCTATTTTCTACCTCAGTAGGAGGTTGTTGGATGCCGAGACAAGGTTGTTAACGCCAGAATTTGGTAAGCCCCGAAGTCCTCATCAGCTCAGGATCCATATCGGCTCGAAGCTAGTATCGGCCTAGGGTTCTATATCGGCCGATGGGGGTTATTTTAAACCAATTACCAGCAGCAGTCGGATTCTTGTTAGATTCAGGAAGATCTCATCCGGAGAAGACCGAGTTTGAGGAGGATGCGGCTGGTATCTTTTAATTAGGATAAGTTTGTTAGTTTCCTTCTTATCTTTAGGAAAGTGTGTTTAGTATCCAATAAGGACTTTATCTGTTTCCTTTTATCTTTAGGAAAGTTCGAGTCATATTCTGTTAGGATTTTTGTTAGCCTATGGGTATAAATATGTAAGCCTGTAGTTCATGTAATTTTTATCACACGATCAATACAACTTCGGCGCATCGCCAACCTTTACTTTTCGTCTTCTTTGGCGAGTTCATGCCCTTCCCACGAGGGGTAAGTCTCGTTATGGCTGCCTGCGTTATCGGGGCTAGGGCTTCGACGTTCTGATCTCGTCAACGTAAGCACCTACTATCATATATCTTAGTTAATCTGGTTTGGTGTCTCGATTTAATCGTATCGGCCGAGATTCGTTTTAGGGTTTACGCCGGTATCGACTAAATCGCCTCGCTAGATTAGATTGGCTAAGGTATCCACCATCCTGAAAATCAGTCAAGGGCTTGATTGTCTAGATCTTGCGTTTCTTTTCATACTTAGTGCTGCATCAGTTCGGTTTGACCTACTAAGTCGTGATTAGAACCGTAATCTCTAGCCTGCTTGTTGGCTGCCAATAAGGGTTTCATCGGGGTTTCAGCCGGTGAGTTATCTGGACGTTGCATCGGCCCAAGAGTTTTACATATAGATTGGATCTGGCCGATGACAACAGAGTATTTATTGTTTATCTGCTTATTGAGAGTTTATGCCATCGAATCTCCGGCCGATGTGTGTTTTAATCTTCAGATCAATGTTTATTTTATATTTGGATTATGCTATATCACATTGCCATATCATCATGTTATCGTCAGCCGATCGCCTCTATATAGATGTTTGCTTAGTACACAGCCGATGGTTCGAAACCCTAACTACATCGGCTGGTACCGGCATCGGCTGATCGGTTGTTTTGGCTATCGGCCTACCGGCTGATACGTTTTTGCCCTATCGGCCTATCGGTCAATAGACCTTCTGTTCTGCTATTTTGCATATCTTATCAGTGGCAGGATCAAACTGACTGGCACGCCCGCGCTTCATCAATTTTAGGACCTGCACTGGAGCTAAGCAGATCTCCTAGGCCTTCGTGTGTCCGCGCCCCGGGTCCACATTGGCGGTACGGATTCGGCGTCAACAAAGGTACACGCCGGTGGAGAAATTTTGTCTATGTTTATATTTTTCATGTACTAAATTAAGGCATTATTTACTGTCCAACGAGTGCATTGTGGTAAGCAAGGCCGATGTGATGAAATACATGCTATCGGCCCCCGTCTTAAAAGGGAGAATTGGGAAGTGGACTTTTGCCTTAACAGAGTTTGACCTCAGATATGAATCGGCCAAAGCAATCAAAGGACAAGCCCTGACCGATTTCATTGTTCAACACAGAGATGATTCAATTGCATATTCAGACATTGTACCATGGACACTGTATTTTGATGGGTCTGTTTGCAGACATGGATGCGGTATCGGCCTGGTCATCATATCCCCTCGGGGGTTTACTATCAAGCCTTATTATACAAATAACCAAGCAGAATACGAAGCTGTTCTCAAAGGCTTGCAATTGTTACAAGAGGTCGAGGCCGATTCCGTGGAAATCATTGGCGATTCACAGTTAGTCATCAATCAGCTCTCTGGGGAGTATGAATGCAGGAATGACATTCTCAGCGTCTACAATAAAGAATGCAAGGAATTGCTTCAGGCCTTCAAGATTGTGACAATGAGGCATATACCCAGAAGCAAAATTTTGAAGCTAATGATCTAGCTCAGGGGGCATCAGGATACAGGCCGATGGCCAAAGATGTTGAAGTTCAGATTGCTGCCGTGGATGCCGATGATTGGAGGTTTGCTATCATTGATTATTTGTGAAACCCTTCCCAATCGACGTCACGAAAGATGAAATATAGAGTCCTACATTATGTGTTGTTAGACGACGACCTATACTATCGGACGATTGATGGTGTCTTGCTTAAATGCTTGGGTCTCGAAGAAGCCAAAGTTGCTATGAGCGAGGTGCATGAAGGGATTTATGGAACCCATCAATCGGCCCATAAAATGAGATGGCTTTTGAAGCGCATTGGATATTTTTGGCCAACCATGCTCGAGGATTGTTTCAAGTACTACAAAGGATATCAAGATTGCCAAAAATTTGGAGCAATTCAGAGAGCACCGGCATCGGCTATGCATCCAATCATAAAGCCGTGGCCGTTTCGAGGGTGGGGTATAGACATGATCGGACAGATCAATCCACCATCAAGTAAAGGACACAAATATATCTTAGTGGCTACAGACTACTTCACAAAGTGGGTTGAGGCTATCCCTCTTAAGAAGGTTGATACCAAGGATGCAATTCAGTTTGTCAAGGAGCATATCATATATCGGTTTGAATTACCAGAAACATTGACTACGGATCAGGGATCAATCTTCGTGTCCGTTGAGTTTGTTGAGTTTGCCGATAGCATGGGCATCAAGTTGTTAAACTCTTCTCCATATTACGCGCAAGCTAATGGCCAGGAAGAAGCTTCCAACAAGACCTTAATCAAGTTGATCAAGAGAAAGATTGATGAACAGCCAAGACGATAGCATACAACGCTGGCTGATTCCCTTTGGGCGTATCGGATGGCGTGTCATGGTGCAACCCAAGTGCCACCATATCAGCTGGTTTATGGACATGAAGTTGTTCTGCCGTAGGAAACTAACATTGGCTCAAGAAGGATTGCCTTGCAAGACGACTTAACAGCCGATGAGTATCATAATCTTATGGTTGATGAGTTAGATGATTTGGCACACGTCCGATTGCGGGCCTTGGAAAAAATCAAGCGCGATAAGGACAGAGTTGCTCGTCATTACAACAAAAAAGTTGTTGCCAAGTCGTTTGAGGAAGGGGATCTTGTTTGGAAATTAATAATGCCGATTGGTTCCAGGGATAATAAATTCAGCAAGTGGTCGCCTAATTGGGAAGGTCCTTTTCGGATTCATCAATGTGTTCCTCGCAATGCCTATTTGTTGAAAGGGTTAGATGGAGATGTTTATGGCAGAGCTCTTAATGGAAAAAACCTAAAGAAATACTATCCAAGCGTCTGGATTGATTCATGATCGGCTTGCTAGCCGATTTATGATAACAGTCGATGTATTACGCATTGCCTTTAGATGGCCGATATCCATTATCGCCCTTAGTTCAAATTTTACAACATGAGCCCTCATCTTCCAAAATTTGGGGGGCATATATATACTACGCTATTCTTCAAGTTTATCGGATGGATTCCAAGTTTAGTTCGATTTTTCAAGCTTGTCGGATGAATTCAAAGTTTTTGCGTTTCAAGTTTGTCAGAAGGGATCAGATTTATGGACTTCGAAAACTTTTCAGCCGATAAATTATATGTTACTCAGAGATAAAATTGTCCTGTTACAATAGTTAGGGCAAATATACATCAGCCTATGAAGTTTTTGATAGTTGCAATGGCCTTACGACGAATCTGATGTATATCTTCTATTGTTTGAGCGTCATCGGCCATCGACCACAGAATCGGCTTCAAAGACTTGCTCAGGGTCGCAAGGTATTTGGCCGATACCTTTAGCTTTGCCATCTGATCTTCTATTGCCTTTGGTGATGCAGCTATCCCAGCCTCAACTTCTTGGATCTCCTTATGGGTTGCTTCTAGCTTTGACACCAGATCTGCTTCGAGGCACCGGAGTTCTTCAAGCATATTCTTTAAGATAATCGGCTCGACAGCCAGCTCATCCAGCCGGGTCTTATCAGAATTGACTTGAGCTTTGCTGGCGGTCAGGGCCGATTCCAAGCTTTCTCATTCCCGCCTCTCCGCGATTCTTTCTTTAGCCCTATGAAGCTTGAAGTGGTACTGTTCCAAGAAGACGGCTGGCGTTAGGATCTCCATCAGATCTTTAGGTAGTTGGTCTTGAATTTCCTGCACCCTGCTCCTGATGGGATTGCAGTTCTCCACCAAGGATTCCAATGATGATTCCAGCCGATTAGCGATGTCGGACAGCCGGTTCTTCAGCTCTTCAGAAACTAACGTCTTGGCTGTGCTAGGTGGTTCTTTATCTTCGTCATCAAGAAATTGGCCGATGTCAAAAGAAAACATATTGGCCAGATTCTGTGAACATCAAGATGGGGCATGGTTAACCCAGTCAAACGGAATTGGCAAGGGATTCGAAGTGATTTGGTTTACCTGTGATGGGGCGGCGGCTGTGCTTGCATCAGCCTCCTTTTGTTGACTTGAGCCGGTGGGCGAGGGAGTTGGCCGATGTGGTGCAGGTGATGGAGCTCGTGGCTGAGGAAAGACAAGAAAGTGATGATCAGATCTATATTATTGGAGGGTTAAGGAAAAGGATTAACTCTTACCGAAGCAATCGGAGAAGGTGGTGGAGAAGGAGTAGGTGTCCTCAATCGGGCCTTGGCTTGCTCGCGCCTTTGTAGGGTGGCTTTCTTAGTCGTAGGCAGCGGAGCCGATTAAGTTCTTGCCTTCAATAGAGACGATGCAAGGACCTGTGAAGGATCAAGTTATAACATACCAGTAGAAGGAGATCATACAAATTCCGGAAAGGGATCATATGAACCTTGCGGATCGCATGTCTGGTTCTCCTTGGCTGAGCGACATTGGCTGGGTCATCGGCCGGTGGAACCATTGTGGTTGTGGCCGATGGGTCTTTAGCTAGCTTGGCCAATGCCTCTTTAGCGGTCTTGGCCGATGGATCTTCTTCAGGCAGATCGGCAGCTGCTGCATTGACCTCCTCCTCCATAACTTGGTCGTCGAGGAATTCTTCCACGGAGGGATCTAGCTCGTCGAGGTCGGCTTGGTCATCAGTCCTGGGTTTCTTGCCAGTCTTCTGGATTTTTTCTTTTGCTGGCGCTTTCCTCTTAGGAGTTTCTTTGGCTATCGGCCCTTGGAGCAGTGATGACACCTTTCGAGCGGTGAGGCCGATAGTCGAGTCCATGACAGACTTGCCTGACGGAGCCAATACCAGAGCATAGGTTATTTTTTGTCCACTGTTGCTGACTGATGGTATTGGGGCGTCAGGGACCTGAGGACTAATGTTGTCAATGAGTTCTGTCAGGTAAAATCTGGCCGATTGATGGAAGAGATGAGAAGTCCATTCTTGCCACCATGATTGGAAGGAGATGTGGATGAAGGGACTCAGCCATAATCGGTCACAATCTCCCAGATTTGGAACCCTGGTTTCCAGAACCTTGCTCATGACCAGGGCCGATGAAACAGTGCCCCTGCTCTCTAGGAGCCGATGGAAGTGCAGGACGATAGGAAGCTGACCAAGCCCGCATTGCCTCGCAACTATCATGGGGTTATAGAATTCATAGGATAAACTGTTGTTCCTGCCTTGAAACAGGCCTACTGGGAGTAAGCAAGGGGTGATGCCGATCATGAAGAGCTCTCTTGATACCATATCATCGTTTAACTCGCCCAGAGTCAGATCGGCAGGGAGCTCAAAATTGGAGTCCGATCTTGGCTGATGGAGGGCCGGTGTAGAATCGGACAAACCAGGTGGATAATTCTTCGGCCGATTGATCTGCTCCAGGGTATACTGAAGCTGCTTCTCCAAAGGACATGCACCTCCTGGATGAAGGATCTTCATTGTCTGTGTAGTCCGATGGGAAGGCAGAGTCTGACAGCAGCGGCCAATCGACCATGGTGTTGGTATAGATTGTTAACCAGAGTTGGATGAACCACCATGGACCTCCATGTGCCACTGTCCTTTTCAGCATTAGATCTTGAGTGGCAGAATGGAGCAGCAGATAGACAGCCCCAAGAAGATATCGGCCGAGGGGGAATTGTCTCTTCTCAACCAGGGCTTGAGCTAAATGTTGGCAGTTCAGAGTAGGGCCGCAGGTTGAGCCGCAGGAGACAAATCTTTCTAGCCACAAGGTTAGAAAGGCCACATGCTCTCTTTCTGAGACTGATCCTGTTTCCATGTGTTCAACTACATATCCAGACCAACCTCCAATTTTCTTGGTCTTTAGCTTGTGGGTACTGATGATAAGGAGGTTGAAGGGATTGATATCAGAATGTATGTCCAATCCTGTCAGCTTTTTGATGTCTATCAGCGTTGGGGTCATCGGACCTTGCCTAAATAGAAAAGCATTCAGAGTGATGGACCAGAAGTATGTGGCTGCTGACATGAGGGGCTCATTTTTCTTGGTATCGACCAGGGACAGAGCGATACATTGGCCGATTCCTATCTCATCCCAGTGGACTTGCTTGCCGCTGCGATTCTTTTGTACCAAGTCCTAAAGCCGGTGAGCTTCGACGGCCAGGATCTGAAGGTGTGCTTCCATGAAGGGATATTGGGCTTGATTTGCTTGAGCGGGATTCTGTTCGTCTCCGCATTGATTAGCCAAGTGGGGTCAGGGTTGCCCGTGGGGCCCAGTAGGAACCGGTGTGATTTGTCGTTGGTGGGGATTAGGATCTGGTTCTTGAAGACCTACGGCATATGAGCAGCAATGGAAGATAAGATTAGGGGGGCAAGAATAGAAGCCCAAGTTTGAGAAAACTCGGCGGTAAAATGAAAATGTGAGCTCGGGAAAGGGTTGACTCACCACGGGGATCTCGGAGGTGTAGAATGGCAGAGAGGCCATTGATGCAGTTGAAGAGGTCGTTGGTGAAGGGGTCGATGCTGAGAGGATGCCGAGGAGTCGCCGAAGTCGAGAGGCACAGGTGGTCGATGGAGCACGGCGAAAAGAAATCGGCGGTGGAAGATTGTAAATTTGGATCTGCGCGGTTTTCAGACATACCCTAGCGAAGAAGTCAATGGGTTCTTCGGGGCTAATTCCGCCACATTATATAATGAAGCGGAAATGGGGGGCATGTGTTAACAGCAGATTTTCGTAATCTACTCAGAGAGGAAAGAGAAAACTGATGCGGAGAAGAAGGGCTAAGTTGGGGTCGGACCAAGTCTTGTATCGGACTTGGTGAGCGTATCGGACTGGAAATGGTGCCAGCCGAAAAGGCGTATCGGCCGATATGGATTCAACATGGTTGTTGGCCGACAGAGACAGGAAGTTAATAAAGTTAGCATGGGCTTGGTTTGGGCTCAAGATAAGCTTCAAGGAGGTTGCCAAATAGAGATAAGACTCGGTTTTAAGCAATTGTATCTTGTAAATCAAGTAGGTTTAGATTTAATCTATGGCAAGAGTCTGCCGCAAAGACTTGTTTGTTAAGTTGTAGATAAGATCGTGTCCTATCTGGACAATGTTGTAATCTCGGCTATAAATATCCCGGTAGTTTGTACATAGAAGCTCTCACAACACAATACAACAAATCAATCTACTTTCGGCGCATCGCCAACCATCGCAAGAGGTTAGCTTTCGACGAGTTCTTGCTTCCCCAGAGTAGAGGTAAGAGCTCGTACCCGACGATCTACATCGTCGGGGCTAGCGTGTCGCTTTAGACACGTTAAGCCTCGATAATGTGATTGTCGTTTATCATGTTTTGGATGATTTTGGTAAGTGTCTTAATTATGCTTCGCCAGCGATTAACTCGTTTTAGGGTTTATTGCCGACGGTGGTTTAATTATTATGCTTAGTTAAATCTTTCAATGCATCCACCATCCCCAAAAGCAATCGACGACTTGATTTTCTTCGTGTTAAGTCTCAATTCACACTTTGAGTTGCCATCGACCTTAGTCCTGTTTTGAGATTTAACTCAAAGCCTGTTTTCGATTGTAATTAAGGATAGTGCCGGGGTTTTAGCCGGTCTTATCTAATACATGTGATTACCATAATGTTTTTATATGTATTTGCCATCTACATGAATGAATCGATGAATATAAATGTATCTGTCATAGATTACTCTTTAGGGCTTGTCTGTGATCAGTGTATTTATATTGGCTGATTGGTTTATATAGATTCACATTAGAGTATTAGCTAGTGTATCTACCTCTTGTATCCCTCATCGGCCGATGCCAGTAATTGACATTAACATGTTGATGAAGGCCGATGGGACTAGATTTACATTTTAGTCTTACTTTACCTCAAGTAAGTCGGTATAGCTTTACCCTATCGGCTGGGTCACGACAATGCGACATCGGCCTATCGGCCGATCGGCCATTGTTTACTAACATGGTTTACTTGTTTATCTTGTTGATTGCAGATCAAATCAACTGGCACGCCCTATACGCACCTAGGCAAGCCATTGGACCTGCACTGGAGTTAAGCAGATCTCCCAGGCCGCCGTGGAAACGTGGAACCCATTTTTGTTGTAGGGCGGGTCGAAATTCTACGCCAACAGCCGCGCCTTGCCACCACCGGAGCCCGAGGACACCTGAAGGGGACTCCGGGCGCCGCCTTCTTTCCCTCTCCCTTGGCCCGAAGCCGAGCCGAGTCCGCCCGTGCGCCGTCGGCCCCTTCCTCTCTGGCGTCTCCCTCTCCCCCCCCCCCCGCGGTAACCCTCTCCTCCCCTCCGTCTCCCTCCGTTTCTTCCCGGCTTAGGACGCTAGCTAGCTCGCCGCGAGTCTCCTCGGGGCATCGCCTTGGGCGCCGCCCCCTTTCCTGCTCCCTCCCCGCGCTGCCATGCCCGCCGTCGCTTAGCTCCGTTGTCGGCCGCCGTCGCGCCTTCTCTCTCCAATCCGCGCCGTTGAGCCACCTCGCCCCTTCCTCCGGTGCCTTCCGACGTCGTCCGCCCACTCCGGCTCACCGCTCCTCACCGGAGCGCGCCACTCGCCGCCGGACGTCCGTGAGCCGTCCGCTCCTGGGCGAGCTCCATCCTTCCCCCCCTTTTTTCGCCGACGTGGACGCCACGTCCGCCCGTCCCGGGTCCCACAGGAGACCGGTCAAGCCTCCCGGCCCACCGGCTCGCCTCGCGCGTGCCTCGCCACTTGGGCCGCCCACTCCGCGCGCTGGCCGCTTCGCTCGGTCGCGCCCGCGCTCGCCCCTGGGCCGCGTCCCGCGACTGGCCCAGTGCGCCACACGAGCCTCATACGCTCGTGGGCCACGCCTCTTTGGCCGGTCCGTCGGCCTTTCCCCCGCATCGATCGACCGTGGGCCGTTTCTTTCGGGCGTCGGCCCATCCGTTCGGCCGCGCCCGCGCCATTCCATTGGGCCGTATCCATCCATCCAATAAAAGTCCATTTCACGTCCCTCTTCCTTTTTCTTTTTCCAAGGGATTTAATAAATCCTTTTCCTTTAGACAGAAAATCAATTAATCTTAGGAAATTCATATCTTCTGAACCGTTCGTCCGTTTGACTCCGTTCAACTTCCAAAAGTCCTCAAAAATCGAGATCTATCTAAAGGCATCCTTAGTGGTCTTTAATAGAGCTTTCTTTTTAACCGTTGTGTTGAGTCGCCTCGTTTCGCGTGTAGCTTCGGAGCCAGAAGACCCGTAGTGCGTGGATTTCAAAGAGGAAGCTCAAGATCTCGAGCAAGGCAAGTCACCTTTGATCAATTGAACCCATAATTTGAAATTAAGTATTTTGTTTCTACAAACTATGCATCCTTTAGGTTACACACGACACTTTGGCCGTGGTTTGCAAAACAACCGGCAGGCCCTACCTACTTGCTGCATTTGACCTCCTTGATTATTGAATAACCTAACACCCCTTGTCGCTTTCAGGTTAGATCTCGGTATTCGTGCCCCATGTACGAATATCGAGGCTTCCATCAAATTTAAAATGATCAACTGGGTAAAACTTGGATTTACAAAATCCTTGGAAAAACCCGACACTTGGGTCGGTGCCTTGAAAATAACTTGAGTTTCCAAAACTCGCGGTGCAGGAGACGTACTGGAGGTACGGTCTGCCCGTTCTCGCCTTAAGGACCGATTCCTTGGGAATTACATCCGAGCATAGGAAAAGTACGACCACATGGGTGAAATGGGACACCCCTGGCTGAGTAACTAGCTAGGCCAGGGAAATCTTGATGCCAAGGGACAAGTGGATTTGCCAGGGTGGT
The DNA here is from genome assembly GCA_008326285.1 of Oryza officinalis. Classification (NCBI taxonomy): domain Eukaryota; kingdom Viridiplantae; phylum Streptophyta; class Magnoliopsida; order Poales; family Poaceae; genus Oryza; species Oryza officinalis. Next base: position 21,201,770 of record BDMV01000006.1, read on the forward strand.
TTCGGGGAGGACCCCTAGGCTTCCTGGCACAGTATGGTCTGGGACCTAACCTGGTGTTGGTCCGTGGGACCCCTCCCGTTGGCATAAGATGACCCTGAGTCGGCTTTTGAAATGCCTTGTCGTGAAAGCCTCAAGGTCACCAGATGATGCACGGGCTGGGTGATCCGGGTTAGTAACGTCGTGTGGGTAAAGTGTACCCCCTCTACAGAGGTTAACAACTGTTCGAACAGCCGTGCCCACGGTCATGGGCGGATGTGAGGTGATTCCTTAGCGTAGTTTTGTTTGACTACCTTGTGAACTGCTGTTGGTGTAAGGAAATCTGTTCAGTGTTTGAGTTGTGGCTGTCGGTGCAGCCGGTGTCGGAGAACGATCGGCAGGGAGCCTTTCGTGCCGACCGAATCATGATCTTTTCAGTGCTTGAATTGTGGCTGTTGGTGCAGCCGGTTTCGGTAAACGATTGGCAGGGAGCCTTTCGTGCCGACAAAATCAATCCATACATTTCACTGCTCCGGTCGGATGAGACGCACTCTCTCGTCCGTGCCGTTGAGAAGCACTTACTTAGTTCTTATGAAAATCTTAAACTAAAATCTAACGCAAAAACAACTGGCTCTCCTTTGAAGCTTGCATCAAACACTTAATTTCCCTTGACTTGCTGAGTACTCCCGTACTCACCCTTGCTCTATATAAATAACCCCCCCAGTTCTCGAAGACGAAGAAGTGGACCCTGCTGAAGAGGAGTTCTTTCAGGAGCAAGCGAACTATGTGCTGTAGTAGGGTTTCGGCCTAACTCCCAAGTCATGCTTGTGGCTTTGGGCTAGTCCTCCGCTTCCGTCTTTTTGTAATGCAATTGTGAACTCGGGGTCTGTCCGCAGTTCCAATCTTGGTTGTAATTCTACTCTTAATAAAGAGACCTCTGTTGTTATGATATTCAATCTTCCTGTTGTACCAGCACTGTTTCCTGAGACTGGTACAGGTATACAAGTTAATTTGGATCGCCTTACACTGGCCGTCGTTCGGGGCTAGTTTGGGGCGTGACAGAAGAATCCAGCTCGGATGCGGTGGAAAAGAATTAGGAAAATTAGGGTTCTTCACGGTAAAGGAAAGCTTGAACTTTACTCAAATCCGAGTGATTTAGATCGAGATTTCAAAGGGATTCTTGAGGGGAATCGAAGAGGAAAGTGAGGGCATCAAATCCCCTCAACTTATTTTGGAAACGGGCGAGGGAATCAATCAGATTTTGGAAGGGATGCAGCGGCATCGGTCGGCGTTGGGCGCTGGCGAAAGGAGGACGACGACACTGTGCGTGAGCCCACATGTCGGCTGCATCGAGAAGAAAGGAAGGAGGAGTAGAGGGGCGCATTCCCGTCATTTCGAAATTTCTCTCCCCTCTTTCAGCTCGGAAATTATAAAATAATGTCTCCGGTGTCCTACAGCCAATTACATAAATTTTGTAGTATCCATCGGCAATGTCACGTTTTTGCGGTGTCCCTCAACCAATTACATGATTTTTGAGTGTCTTGTAGCAAATTTTGTCATGTTTGTTTTGTATTTAAAATATTACTATATTTTGCTACAAACTTGGTCAAACTTAAAAAAAGTTTGACTAAGAAAAAGCCAAACAACTTATAATATAAAATGTAGGGAGTAGTATTGATGATGATCACAGTGGACCAATAACCCATCTCAAATGTTAACCCATTCCTGTGTGTTACTGCTTACTGGCATACTCAACATTCTGCATCATGTACATAGTCTAGGAATGAACCATAGCACGGAAAAAACAAGTTCAGTGACTAATTACTTGCTACGAGATGAGGTAACTTGTGTATCCATAAATCGATCAGAAATAGTATCATCAAGAGAGCAAAGATAAACGGTCAGCATGTTGCACGGCTAGCTGAAACTGATGCGGCTGAGTTATGTCAGTATGATGACTGAATTAGTAGCTCTGGAATTAATTCATAGCATCCACGGCTGAGTTATGTCAGTATGATGACTGAATTAGTAGCTCTGGAATTGATTCGTAGCATCTACTGGGGTCTCTGGTTAGATCATCAGAAGAGAAAGCAACGGAAAGCAAGCTCAGAAGCAATTCTCCGATTTCCACTGCGTATCCGTTTGATGCAAAGCATTGATCTATCAGGAAAAGCTGAACGTTTTTAAGCATAACACATCCTGACGCTGCATTATCGACTACTATGTAATGACGCACTGATTGATGCAATCCCTGTCATGAACACCAACCATTTCTGCATTCAGTAATCATGAAGTGTATCATGGTAAAAACATTAGAAAGCACGGAAGAAATGTTGCAAGTACACGTGGATCTCCAGACTCCAATGAAACAAAATCAAAACATCATAGATTGTACTGACGTCCTACTAACTGGACAAATCAACAATCATCATATCAGACTCAGATCACGAACGAAACAGTTATCTCAATCACGTCAGAAGGAGAACTAACTGTAACATCTGAGCCAGATTGGCAGCAAGCACATGAACACGCAGTCTCACGGGAGAATCCAAACCGGCGGCGAGTAGTTCGACGGGGCTTGCTCCGGCAAGAGGTTGTCCACACGCCTAGCCGCTTCCGCCCCCAGCAGCGGCAGCCATTTCACGCTGTCTCTGCAGGGGTAGCGCCGCTCGGCGGGGGCAGCCCCGATCAACTCTCTCCTCGCGGTAGAGCCACCCGTCGTCCAGGAAGTAGACGCCAGCGGTGAACTCGAGCCCCCGCGGGTAGTCGGCCACATTGTAGGATCTGGAGCAGCCTCGCGCGACGAACAGCATCCGCCCACCCGGCGAGTCCAGCTCCTTCCAGGCGTACTGGGCCTCGTTGCTGTTGATGGGCGTCAGCGGCGGCGGCTCCACCATCTCGAACACCTTGAACGCCGACGTCCTCGGCGGCGGTGGCGCTTGAAGAGGAAACGGAGCGAGCCTGACCACCATGAGGAGATTCCCCCTGGACTCCACCAGGTAGCGGACGACGACTTTCTTCCCGTCGTAATCGCGATCACCACGCGAGAAGCGACGGATCACCATGGGCGGTATCTCCAGATTGCCGTTGCCGTCTTCGTGGAAACCCGCTACCGGAAAAACATGGAGGTTTTCTTCTCCGGTGAGGAAATGGAAGCTTCCTTTGTGGTGTATGACATCCTCCAGATTTTTTGCGCTCATGATGTTAGGAACAGTAATCCTCGTCCTCTTCACCGCAACATGATGCTGCCCCGCGCGCGGTATGCGCCAGAATCTGTGAACGCGTGGGCCGGTCTCTGGCAGTAGTGGCAGATGGCGGCGGCGAGGCAGTCCTCGTTTTCCGGCGGCGAAGAGAGGGTCGCGGCCACCGTGGCCCAGGACATGTAGGGGTAGGGGATGCGGAGTCGCTCATGGGTGCGGAGGCTGAGGAGCGCGTAGTGCTTGGTCTGACCGAAGGCGACGAACAGCCACCGGCCGTCGTAGGCGCCGAAGTAGCGCGCGTCGGCCGGGAGCGGGAGGCGGATGGCGTGGGTGGTGCAGCCGGCGATGGCGCATGCGAAGGAAGGCCCGACGTCGGCGCGCGGGACGAGGATCGACGGGAGCGGCGGCGGCTGCTGCGGCGCGACGGCGACGCGCCAGTTGCGGCAGACTCGGGTCACGCGGCGCCGGTCTACGTGGCACGGGAGGCGGCTGTGGATGAGGCGGAGGACTTCGGCGTCGAGTTCGCCCCATGGCGCGTCCATTGGAGAGGTGGAGGCGCGGCTTGCCGGTGGCGAGGAGGAGAGGCGGTGCGCTGTGTGTGACTGTGTGTGCGGGATTCCTCTTGCTTCTCGAAGCGGGATGTGAGATGGCTTGGTTTGGGAGGAGGAGGTGGGCCACCAAGCGATGGAACTAGGCCTTATTTATTGGGCCAGTTTTCTTGGGCCCTAAGGTTTGAGTCGCTTCTGTGTATTCAGCGCCGGAATTTAATGGGCCCAAATTTACAAAGGCTTCACTTTTTACTGGGCTTCCTGGTGTCATGTGATCATGTCATCTTATTGGAAAAAGTACACCGAAGGTCCCTCATCTTGTCACCGAATTACAAAATTGTCCTTGAACCGTTAAAACCAGATACAATGCATCCCTCAACTTACAAAACCGGTGCAAACGAGGTCCCTCGATGGTATTATTCCCAGTTTTGGCTGATGTGACGGCTGAGTCAACGTGGGACCCACATGGCAGAGCATTTTAGTCTAAACCCAAAAAATAAAAATCAATGGACCATACGTCAATAACAAACTCTACTCCTCCCTCTATTTCTCTCTCCACTTTCCCCTTTCGCTACAGCCGATGGATGCGAGCGGTAGTCGACGGTCAGCGTTGCCCCTGGCGCGAACAGCGCCATGCCTTAGATGGACTCGTTGTGCTCCCATGCCAGCGACGAGGACAATGGTGGCTCACCTCTCCAAGGAGCAGTCCGCGTTGGTGGTGAGAGAGAGAGATGGATGCAGCGGTAGCGACAACACGAATGGATGTTGCGCCGGTGAACTCAAGGCAGAGAGAGAGAGAGAGAGAGGGGGAAGTGGAGGGGAACAGCGGCGCCAACAGCCTCATCCCTTCACACCGCAGGGATAGAGCGGAGGGTATGGAACCTAGGGAGCTCGATGGCTCGAGAGGCGGAGGCGGCGGTGACGGATCGGAGAGGATGTGGATGGGGCGGCGACGAGTCTCCATGGCAGCCATCGTGCTCCCCCACAACCAGCGCTAGTACAAGGGAGTGCCCAATTCTTTCAAAATGAATTTACATATAGGGATTTTCATGGCCGCCATAGGTGCTTGATCGATCGGTGCTTCGCTGGTTGTGCGGGGAAAGAAGACGACGGATGCTATGTGTCGAGCTCGAGGGGATCAGGAGACGACGAGGCAGAGGCTGTCTTCTTGGTCGTCGCCGTCTTCCTCTGGAACGGCTGGCACGCATAGACGTCGAGGTCGATGGCGGTAGCGAGCACCACGAACATGCGGCGTCCTGGCTCACTCCCGCCTTGCTATCGCTAGCTTCAGGATGAGGTTGCCTCCTCGAACCCATCCCTGGCCGCCGCCGAGCTCCGCCAGGCTGCCGCACGCGAGAGAGAAGAGAGAAGAAGGAAATGGAGAGAGAAGAAAGGGAGAGAAGAGGGGAAAGAGAATGGGCCCCATGGTTTTTATTTTTTTTCGAATCGAATTGCCACATAAGTGCCACATCAATGCCATGTGGGACGAAGACCTAGTCAAAAAGCCATGTAGACGTCACGTCAGCCAAAACCGGGGACAATACCGCCGAGGGACTTCGTTTGCATCGGTTTTGTAAGTTGGGGGATGCGTCATATCCGGTTTTATGGTTCAATGACGATTTTGTAATTCGGCGATAAGATGAGGGACCTCATGTATACTTTTTCCCATCTTATTAAGCGGATAGGGCCAGCCTGATTGATATTTAACAGCCCAGATACCAATGTACTATCAGAGTCTCTCAAATTTGACACATTTTTGGGAGTAAAGGAGACAAAATTAAAGTGACCATTTCATCAGGATGGCAGAACTAAATACCATTAATCTCTCAAATAATCTTTTGGTCTTATAAGAAGCCCATAAACGCTTAAAATACCAGAAGGATTAGTCTCGAGTGTGACAGCATTTAGCACATTACAACCTTCTCTCTCTTGAAATAAGGAAATTTCTGGGGGTTCCAGAGCTATTCTGAAATCTGAATCAACCTCGGTTGTTATGCCATGGCCCCGTGATTCACGGCAAAAGCATTGCTTGGCATTTTACTATAAGTAATTAAGCAACCAAACCGTCTAATGAACTGTTTTGACTGTACCATCAGAGACATCAGACAGATGCTACAATTTTCAGAGAAGTGAAATGGGCAACGCTGAGAAAACCACCCTCATTGTGTAGCATTTTTTTTCCTGAACAGATGAGCAGAACATCCTCTGTTCAGTAGCAGTGATTCAGTGAACAGAGCAACAAAAGCACCTATCACATACCTGTATAGCTGTGTTTCAAAAGATGAACACATTGGACAAATAACCATCTCACCTGTTACTAACACTCAACTTTTACATCATGTACATAGTCCAGGAATAAATTATGTCACAGGAAAAATAAATCCAGTGGTATCAATAATAGTAATTGCAGAAGAACAAATAACACAGGACAGATTATGTACTACTACGAGTCTACGAGGTAATTAACTTGAGTGAAACCCCATCCAGTTAATCACAAAGCAGCTAGTGCTATCAAGAAAGCAAAGAAACGATCAAATTCTTGCACAATTAGCTGAAAACCGGTGCATGATGACGATGTTATCTCAGTATGACAGATTAAGAAGCTGAGTGTTGAAACTAATTTATAGCATCCACCAAGGATTCTGAATTCCTGACTAGATCTCCTCAGAAAAGAATTGAAGCAACTGAAAGAAAGCTGCAGAAACAATTCCTCTTCATTGAAAATCCATTCTATAGATGCAGCCTGGTGCACTGATGCAATCCAACTCGTGAACACCAACTGTTCTCTGCAATCTGTAATCATGAAGTATATACTGGTAAACATACCAGAAACTCAGTAAGTACCTAAGAGATGTTATGATAGGTCGATCAATTGCAAGTACACAATGGAACATCACAGATTGTACTAACTGGACAATCAACAACTGCCATATCTGAAGTTCAGAACTGGCTGAAAGAAAAACCGAAGAAGTTCAGAATTTGGTTTAATCTCCAAGCGGAATTTGGTTTGGAAGAAGCAGAGGTGGGTCTTCTTCTTCTTCTTCTTCTTCTTCTTCTTCTTCTTCTTCTTCTTCTTCTTCTTCTTCTTCTTCCCTTCCCTCCTCTGCCTTGCAGCGGAAGCTAGGCAGCGAGCAGAGAGCACTTGGCTCTTGAAGCTTCTGGAAGCAGGAGAGTCTGATTCGGTGGGCCCGCCGTAATGCCTCTCTTCTTCGCCTTCGTCGAGCTGCTTGACGCCGCGCGCGCCAGTGCAGTGCTGCTCTATAAAATCCCCTCCGCCGCGTCTCCTACCCCTCCGCTACGAAATCATCAGAAACCGCCTACCACCCTACCCACCGCCACCGCCCACCTCCTCCTCCTCCGAAATGAATCCGCCGGGACGAGCACGACGACCGCGCGGAGGACATCCTCCACCTCGGGCCTCCTCTCCAAGACATGGAGGACGCGCTGGGAGGCGCTCCTCTTCTCCATCAGGCACCTCCGCCCCAGACTCCTCCCCGCCGGCGCCGCACCAGCGTCTATGTCCCGAGGCTTCATAGGGAGAACAGCAACGACCACTACTATTTCTGGTTGCCCTTGGTCGACGCGGAGGGAGTCCACCGCGGTGACCTGCGTTCCCCGGATGTCCGCGGGATTCCTGAGGCGGTCCGCGACGGCGCCAGGGTCGTGTACGCCGACGTCGTCGACGGCCTCGGTGGAGGTCGCGTGGCGGCACGCATCAGGGGCCAATTGGTGCTACTTGAGGTAGCCCCTCTGACTGCCTATGCCGATGGAGCTGGCGGCGGCGGCGGCGGCGACGACGACGACCACAATGGTAGCGAGGTATGCGGATACATATCCAATTCGCATCGAAATGCTTGCCGATTGCAACCATTGCTAGCTTGTTAGTTCTGTGTGTTGAATTGACCTCGTCTTCCTCCGTGAAGATCCATGTGCCCAAAATATGTGCCGAGAACTGTGACGAGTACTTCTGGGTCCCTTTCGTCGACGAGATTGGCATCTTACGTGGGCACGTGCCGTCCTCAGCCCTGGGAGGCATCGCCGACGCGGTCCGGGGCGGCGCCAGGGTCGTCTACGCTCGCATCGGCGGCGAGCACCCGATACCACTCGCTGGAGGTCGCGTTCTACTGTTGATCGGCGGGCATCTGGTGTCCCTGAACGTCGTGGCACTTGGCCTCGGCGTTGCTGCTCGTGATCGGGACGGCGATGGCGGGTTCGTCGAGGTTGTTGATCATGGGGTTGCAGCCGTGCGCCACCAAGACGGCGGTGACGAAGGTGGTGGCGGCGGCGGCGGCGGGGACCTGGCTGAGGTATTAATTAATTGTTCATCCGACGGATTTTGTCAGTTTGTTCTGCTTTAATTTAGCTCTAAGCCTCTCTAACTATCTACTGTCTGTCTGTCTGTTTGGTTGTTGTTCTTGCCTTGCACGTACGTATGGTCGATTCGTGTAATGAACTAAATTTGCCATGCAATCAACATTTATTAAGCGAGGCGTCTTTGCTAAAATTGACTTAAAGAAACGGAATGATTCAAGCCAGTTCTCGAAAAGTGCCTTGAACAAACTAAAATGCCTTTGAATATCATCTAATCTATCCTGAGTTTATGTCAGGTACGCACTCACTCTTTTGCCATGAAATGCATCTCGAACGATGATCAATCTACTGTGATACTGTCTCTGTTTGGTTAATTGTGTGTTCTTGCCACGTACGTATGGTCGATCCTGTTCGTTTATGTGACATAATCAATGTTCTCATCACGTCGTCGATTCGTGTGTTTGTGTTTACAGCCTACAGACCCGAAGGAGGTCGAGAAGGAGTTCGCTCGAAGCAAGCTCTAGTCTCCACGAAAATCGAGGGTCTCGTACAGCGGAGGAACGAGCTGATGGAACAGGCTCGTCGTTCACTTGACGGGGCCAACTTTGCCAAGAACATCAAGAAGGCTCGTACCGACATTAACACTCTCGTCTCCACGTACGACCGCATGAAGGAGAAAGCCGCAGAGCTCCCGCTGAGGCTGGTTGAGCTTGGGGATGAACCCCTGCCAGAGCCTGCAGATCTTCATAGTCATCATAGTCATCCTTCTGCGCCAGAATAGCCCGCATCTTGACTTGCCATAGCGAGAACCGAGTCTTGTAATCCAGCAGCAGTAGATCGAACTTCATCGACGTCGTCATGGAACCCTAATCTGCAACGAACCTCGCTCTGATACCACTTGTTGTGATTAGGACGAGTAAACGATGAAGAAACAAAGATCAATCACAGCGGAGACACAAGATTTAACGTGGAAAATCCCTCCAATGCGAAGAGAAAAAAACCACGGGCGCCAGCCAGCAAAACACTCCTCACTATTATCAAGAGTCGGGTTACAACGCCGTGCGGCGGCTTACAAGAGTATTTATCTCAGGGAAACCATAACAAGGGTATATGTACCGTACCAAGCCTCCGGCGACGGGCCTTCGCTTCGCTCCGTCAGAAGTTGGCCTTTATAATGGGCTTATGAATTTGGAACATATTCAACAATCAACACTTTCGTCTCCACGTACGACGGCATGAAGGAGGAAGCCGCAGAGCTCCGACTGAGGCTGGTTGAGCTTGGGGATGAACCCCTGCCAGAGCCTGCAGATCTTCATAGTCATCATAGTCATCCTTCTGCGCCAGAATAGCCCGCATCTTGACTTGCCATAGCGAGAACCGAGTCTTGTAATCCATTAGCGGTAGATCGAACTTCATCGACGTCGTCATGAAACCCTAATCTGCAACGAACCTCGCTCTGATACCACTTGTTGTGATTAGGACGAGTAAACGATGAAGAAACAAAGATCAATCACAGCGGAGACACAAGATTTAACGTGGAAAACCCCTCCAATGCGAAGAGAAAAAAACCACGGGCGCCAGCCAGCAAAACACTCCTCACTATTATCAAGAGTCGGGTTACAACGCCGTGCGGCGGCTTACAAGAGTATTTATCTCAGAGAAACCCTAACAAGGGTATATGTACCGTACCAAGCCTCCGGCGACGGGCCTTCGCTTCGCTCCGTCAGAAGTTGGCCTTTATAATGGGCTTATGAATTTGGAACATATTCAACAATCAACACTTTCGTCTCCAGGTACGACGGCATGAAGGAGGAAGCTGCAGAGCTCCGACTGAGGCTGGTTGAGCTTGGGGATGAACCCCTGCCAGAGCCTGCAGAACTTGCCCGCCACCCGAATCGCCTGCTCTGATAGACGGGGATGGGGTGGCAAGGATCTCAAGATGAAAATCTTCAATCTAGTTTGCTTAAATTCACGCGCTAGGTGTAGTCTGACAGGGGAAAAGGATCCATCATGTGCACACTTTGCTCCCTCTGTTTGATCAGTATCCACTGATACAATGGCTTCCAGACTAGAGCAAATTCATATGTGCTGAATATATACGGCTTCCAGGCCATACTGTTTCTGTAGCCCTTACAATACAGTGATATTCTTGTAATAGTAATGGCAAATTAACATACATCCCATGGCCAGAGTCTTTGGCCAAAAAAGAAGAAAAAATGGAACAGTTATTGTCCACCACAAATAGCAAGCCATGAAACTTGACTGCTCCTTTCTGTGTCTTTCACTCCTTCTAATATATTCGGCAAGTCTTTTGCCGCCTTTCGTTTCAAAAAAAAAACTTGACTGCTCCTCTGCAAGCCAATTAAAAAAAAATAATTGGTCCTCTGCTTCCTGCAGCACAAGAGACGAAGTGATCAACTTGACTGTATACACATCTTCTGTGGAATCATAAAAGGTTGCATGCATCATTTCCAAATTCCATTAGTTCTAATCTAAAATAAAAGATTGCAGCTAATAAGGTCAAATCTAAAGTTAACAATATTCACATTAGCATATTCATCAGGTCCCCTCCTAGTACGTGGAGTGTAACACTGACCAATTCAGCGTACAAGTGGCAGGGATATTCTGAATCTAGATAGTGAGATTGCTATAAGATCCCAAATCATGATACCGTTGCTGGCTATCAAGCTGCTGAGCTTGTAAAACCAAGCACCATAGGTTGGAAACTACTTGTCATCAGCAGACACCAAAATCAGCCCCAGACTGTGAACACATAGTTATTAAGGATCTAAGCCACAAATGCATAGAGAGTCCGTCAAATTAATAGAACATGTAGAATCAAATTTGGCCTACTGAAGGATCACTTTTCTTTTAGGTGTACAGGAAAGCAGTCTCGTCAACGCCAAATTGAGATAGAATTACAGAACACAACCGAACCCTGAAAACATCGATCTAATCACCGCATCATCGTTACGGCTATGGCTCTAAGGAGGAGGAGACGACGAGAAAGGGAGCTCTTCCCGCGCGGCTCGAGCTCGGGCTTCATAGACACCCATTAAAAAAAATTGTTTGCATTAAATCTATTTTTCTTTCCTCAATTCTGGTCCCTGTTTGAATCGTATTTCTCAACCGCAAAACCAGGTATAACGTCTTCTTCATCTTCGAAAACCGATGCAAATTAACTCATTCGATAGTTTAGATGACGGTTTCATCCTACATGACGCCTACTTGGCACATTGACTTTGTTTGATACTGACATTTCGCCTAAGTGGCATTATAGTAAAAATAAAATAAAAGAAATATAGCGGGGATCGCTCCTTCCTCCTCTCCTACCTCCCTCTCGCTCTCTATCTCATCTCGGCCGGTGGGGAAAGTTGCAGAGGCTAGCAAATCACGACGGTAGCGGCGAACGCCCGGCCCGACCCGGGGCATCGCGTCCTTGGTCTTCTCCCCACCTAGCTTCATCGTGTAGGTGGAGGCGAATAGCCGGGAGGAGGCTTTGGAGGATGCAGGACATGCGGAGGTCGCCACCGAGCTAGCAAAGCGCGGCGATGGTGAGAACATTTTGTCAGTGCGCGTGGCGAGGCATGGGATGTGGCGCGGACGGGCGGGCAGCGGCTTCGTGCTATGCGCGGGTCCACCGGGTGCAGTTCCCAGCGATGATAGCTTCCTAACTAAATTGGTTTCAGACCATTTGGTTGGTTTGCATTCATGTTGATCACGAAGCTGAAATTGAGAGTGAATGAGTGGTGCATACCATCTATGGTAGTGGACGAGGATGAAGGAGTGCAGCAGGTGGCCGATGACGTTGTTGAGCGTCGCGTTGTCCGAGAAGCTCCCGTGCCCAATGTACGTCAATTAACATGCATCCAATCAATTTTCAATTTGTTTTGATGGAGAGACAGTCGATTGATGCAGGTAGATATGCAAAAACGGAATCGATGATAATGAATAGCATTAACACCAGTCGTGGCCGAGGACGAAGAGCGCCCAAAACATGGTGCCCGGCGCCGGCCAGTAGCAGGGTTTGCAATTTTGGTTTGAAATTTTCGAAATTTCGTCCTTCACCGGCAAGCTTATATCTCGCCCGAAACTTTTGGTTTTTTTGCAAAATTTTGTGAATTTGGTCAAATTTTATTCAAATTCATTCAAAATCAGTCAAAATTTCAAAAAAAATTGGCAAAAAATTTCGAAATTTCTGAAATTTCGGACCCCCTCAGCAAAAAAACCAATTTCAAAATTAAAAACCCTGGCCAGTAGAGACCCAGGCGAAATCCAAGGAGATGGGCGTGAGGACAACGACGATGAGGAGGATGTTGTGTACGACATCGTAGACAGGGAGCGGAGGGGGTAGGGATGGTGGCACGGATGTCGCCGATGCGGAAGGGCAGAGGCTTGGCAGCATGAAAGAGACACCCGTCCTAGGAGGCCTTGCAGTCGACCTCTTGGGTCAGCGACGCCGTCATTGCCGTCGTCGTGGTCGTCGGCCGATCGAGCGGCGGGAGTGCACCAGCCTTCACCAGATCTGCCGTCGCCGAGGGCACCAGCCTGCAATTGCAGCTTCTTGTGGATGTCCCAACGCTTGTTGGAGGACATGCAGCTCGACGACAACAGACCGGGACTCCTCCTCCTGCTCCTTCTGCTTCGGCTCGAGGATGATGCCGACACACTGCTGCTGCTTCGCCACATGTTGGTCCTACATTTGCGTCAGTGAAACCGCTTCCAAAACCATCAAAGGAGTTGATTCGCACCGGTTTTCAAAAATGGAGGAGGCGCCATATCCGGTTTTACAATTAAGGGATGCGATTCAACCAGAGGCAAGAGTTGAGGGAGCAAAAATAGACTTATCCTACTCTAGTTTTGTGGCTTAACTAGCAGTGCTCATGGATAGGGATGGCAATCCTACCGATTGGGTATGGGTATATGCAGATACCGCACTCATGCGTGGGTCTACTTTTGCATGTGGGCATGTTTGACCCGGTGCCTGAAATCCTAAAGGACAGACGTGGGTATTGTTTTTTACCTGTAGGTAACCCAAACTCCGACACGATATATGCGTTTTTAGTTGATTTTGGCCAATCCCTGTACTTGAATTGAAGTATGATGGAATTATGCTAGATTATTGGTGATAATTTTTGTTGCTCTGTTGATGAATTATTGGTGATGATTTTTCAGCTTTTGTGCTCTTTGTTTAATTATCTATCTTTGGAAATATTCCTCATATGTTGAGAGAAACCCACTGGTATATATCTAAATTATGCATTGTCAATAAATGTTTGTAAGAGTTTCGTGAGAAAATTATCATATGGACTAAATAATACTCCCTCCGGTTTTTAATGTAAAACGCCGTTGACTTTTGACATGACATTTAACCACTTGTCTTAATTAAAAAATAATATCATTTATTTTGTTGTGACTTGTTTTATCATCAAACAATCTATAATCTTAACTTATACTTTTACATATTTATACTAAATTTTTAATAAGACGAATGATCAAACATTATACGAAAAGTTAACGGCGTCAAATATTAAAAATAAGAGGGAGTACACACTAGTTAGTATATACTAGATGAAACCCCACGCGTTGCTGCGGAAGTTTTGTATAAAATAATATGTAAGATAGCTATATTTTGTGCAATTTTTATCTTTGATCAATTATTAGAAAAAGTATAAACAATTAAGATAATGTGGTTTATAATAATTTAAACCATATATGGATTGATAGTTCAAAACAAAACTAAGGTGATGTGGCTCAATGTGAGAAAAAAAAGTAATATAGACTAATCATCCAAAGGCAAAAATAAGGTGAAATGACTTTATAAAAGAAGAAAAGTGTCACGTCCTGACATTTCGTCTTTCGTTCCTTTTGCCGAATTGCGAAAACTCACCTTTGGTTTGTTCGCCTTAAATAGCTTGATGAAAATTTTGTTAAATCAAAAGATTTTAATGTGATTAATTATTTAATTACGCCGTTGGCTTCATGATTCTTAATTGGAGTGAATTGGATATTAATTAATTGGAGCGAAAATCTCAGCCGTCCAATTCCTTAGATCCAATCTCCACCTTCGGATCTACATAAATCAAACCGGTGCCAGGTCAGCCCTAGATCTGTCCAAATCATCGCCATGTCATCATCTCTACCCACGTGTCGCCACGTGGCATCCACATCACCAAGTCCACCGCACCTCCCATCTTGCGATATGCGGACTTAGTCCACCATGAGCCATGCCACCTTTATTTTCTTCACAAAAATAATTCAATTCCCAAAATTAAATATTTAGAGAGTATTTTTGGAATATTCTTTTTCTTTTTATCCTCGTATTTTTTCTGAATGCAAACTTTCGAAGGTCATAACTTTTTTGTCCAAACTCTGATTTGACCCGTTCTTCTTCCTAAATTCTTCTAAAATCGAGTTCTGCCTCCTAGTTTAGTTTGTTGTTTCATTTGATATTATTTAGTTAGCCTTTTATTTTATTTGTTTCTCGTTTGCGATTGTGTAAACATTGGAGCAGAGGAGCAGTTCGCTTCAGAAGACGCAGTGCAAGGACAATACTGGGAAGCAAAGCAAGTGCACTCTTTGAACATATTAAACCCACTTTATAAAATATTTTATTTTATTTATAAACTATCGATGGGTAGTGTGACTAACTTGTTATTATATCTTGCCTTTGATAATTATTGATTACCGATGATACCTGTCACCCTAGTCTTTGTGAGTTGAATATTGGGCTCAACTCAAGGTAGAGTAGTTATGCTTAGCCCAGTTCAAGGTTGTTTTATAAGCAAAATATAATTTTGATTAATCTTGTATGTATAATCACTTTTATATCAACTGTGTGGTTATGTGCTATCTTTCCGGTAGCATGTGTTGCACCTTGTAATAAAACAACGGGCAAATAAAACATTTTGGACCGGGGTGATGGGCGGTTCTAGGTGAATCTGGTTAGGTGGTAATGCATCTGTGTGATCGTTGTCGGGTATGGTTTCTGTATGAGCCTACTGTCAAGTTGTGTGCTATTTAGTTTTTCAAAGGGCCAACTACGTGTCCTTAAGCTGCTATCCTATGCTATGTCCTATTGAGGTTTGGCAAGTTGCCTTGGTCAATTAAGAACTTCACTTTTCATAAGCCATTGATCTGAGCCTACCATACAACCACATGTTCTTATGAAAAGAACCTGGCCCAGTAGAATTCCGAGTATTGGCACTGCCGGCCCAGATGGTTACTTTGGGTCCTTAGGTGGTATTGACCCCGATTTTATTCGATGTGACGCTTGAGTCATCGTGGGACCTGTAACGCCCGTTCCGTCTTGGCGTTAGCGGGAAAACCTAATTCCTAAAAATCCTATTTGCGAAATTTTGCTCTTCGGTTGTGTCTTGTTGTGTGCCCTGGATCTCATGTTTCCCCCTCTCCGCTCAGTCCCGGAGAAATCACGAAATCGGAATTCGAATCCAAACCCTAATCCCTCCAAATTCAAATCTTTGCCAAAGTCTACTTCACCTCCCTTTGTTTCTCGGGCCGTTTTTCGCTTGGCCCATTCCCCCCTGCCCTCTCTCCCTCAGCCTCCTTTCCCTCTTCACTCGGTTGGGCCGCGCTGCCCCGGCCCGGTGCGCGCCAGCCCGCGCGCCAGGCACGTGCGTCGTCTCGCTCTTTCTCGCTCTCTCGCTCGCTTTTCTCTTTCTCACTCTCTCCCGCTCGCTCGTCTCTCTCTCCCTCATTGATTCCTGTCGGCGCCCTCCGTTTTTCCGCTCGTTCGTCTCTCTCTCTCCCTCATCGTTTTCCCGCCGACGCCGCCTTGTCGCCACTCCGCACCGCACCGCCCAACCGTCACCGCCGACGCCATTGCCGCTCGGTCTCGCCGCTCTGCGCGCATGCTACCAAGGAAGAGAGCCGCGGCTCCCCCTCTCGCTCTTTCTCCTCATCTCCCTTCCCGTTTTGGCAAGGAGACAGCCTCCTTTTTCTCTCCTCCCTTTTTCTTTTCCCCGACCAGCGCCGACGTCACCGCTGCCGCCGCTTGGCCGCTAGCGTCGGAGAGCGCCAGCTCTTTCCACGCGCCTTCACCGCCTCTCCGAACCGCCTTTGTGCTCCACCGACCTTGCCGTCCTTTAAAGCCCGCGCCGCTCCCTCATTCGATAGCCAATTTTTTTTCCGCCGCCAAACTCCTCCTCCAAGCACCGTCCGTCGTCTTCTTCCGCCGTCGCACCCTTGTCGTTGATCGTTGCTCGAGGACGCGTGAAGGGGACTCTGGGCTTGCTCTCCTTCCCCTTCCTCGGCCCGAGGCCGAGACAGTCACGTACCGCGTCGTCAGCCTCTCTTCCGACGAACTTCTCCTCGCGGTAACTCTCTCTGTTCCCCTTCATTTCCTTCCTCCCTAGACCATAGGATAGCATCGCCGCCGTGTGCTCGGGCTATAGGCACCGTTTTAGCGCTGCCATCGCTTGCCTCTGCTCGCCGCATCGCCGGCGCTCGGTGCCGAGCTCCACGCACCGTTGCCCTCGCATCCCGGTGCCGCGCAGCCTCCTCCGTTGCTCGGGATGAGACCCTAAAGCCGTGTAGATGCTCCCCCTTCGCCAAATCGGGCTCTCGCCGTTCCGATAAGGAGTTCCCCTTTGCTCGCTGGCGTTGGCCACCGCCGCAATCCGCCGCCTCCAGCCCTTCTCTGGCGAATTCAAGCCGATGGCTCCCCTTCTCTTGTGCCGCCCTTCGCTCCGGTGCCCTTCCCCTCGTCGGAAATGCGCCATGCCGTCCCGGAGCTCCGCCGCCGCCAGACGCCGTCAGATGAAGCCGGTGCTTCTTCCTCCTCCCACCGTCAGACGTGGCCGCCACATAGGCCTCGCGTCACCACTGCCGTGCTCTCCCTGTGTGCGCGGTCCACGGAGAGCCGTGAGGCTACGCGTGGGATCGTCTCACTCCCATCAAACTCCGGCTCACGGATCTAAACCACTCCCATCAAACCCTAGCGCTATGTCCCGCATGCGCTTGGTCCAGGTGAACCATGTCGCCGACAAGTAGGCCCCGCTCAGGACCCCGTCGTCCACTGGCCTGCTTCGCGCGCGTCTGCCTGTGGGCTACGTCCTCTCTCAGCCCACTTGGCCTTCCTTCCCACGACCGCTTCACCCGCGTGGGCCGCCTCTAGTCCCAGCCCACTCCGCCTCCACTCCCCCGGCCCGCTCGGTGTAACGCCCGTTTTGTCGCGGCGTTAGCGGGAAAACCTAAGTGCTAAAAACCTTATTTGTGAAAGTTTGCTCTTCGGTTGAGTCTTGTCGTGTGCCAAGGTCTCGTGTTTCCCCTCTCGCCTCAATCCCGGAGAAAACTGCGAAATCGGAATTCAAATCCGAACCCTAAAACTCCTTCTCTCTTCCTCGGCAAAAGTCTGTTTTGCCTCCCCCTTCTCCTCGGGTCGATTTCCCTCTCGGCCTGCCCCTCCTCTTTCCCTCCTGGGCCGCCGCCGGCCCAGTCTCTCCCTCGGCCTGCCTCCACTCGCGCCCTCTTCCTCTTTCCTGGGCCGCGTTGTCCCGGCCCGGTCCGCACCGGCCTGCGCCCCCCGATCACGTGCGCCGCACGTGCCGAGGAGAGCGGGTGCTCTCCTTCTCTCTCCCTCGCTCTCTCTCCTTCCTCTCTCCCTTGCCCGTTCTCTCCCTCGCTGTTCTCTCTCTCTCCCTCTCTCTCGCCGTTCCGTCCCGCCGGCGCCGTCTCCTCTCGGCCCCGCCGCCTGTGCGCGTGCCGCCAAGGGGAGAGCAGCGCCCCCCCGTGGCTCCCTCACTCTCTCAGCCCCCCTCCTTTCCCGTTTCGGCAAGGGGGCAACCTCTCTTTCCCCTCCCCTTTTCTCCTTTTTCCCCCGACCGTCGCCGGTCCCCTCCTCTCTTCGCCTGCCGCCGTTGGTCGCTAGCACGGAGAGCGCCAGCGCGGTCCCCTCCCCGCGCTCCACCACCTCTCCCCTCCGCAAACCGCCTTCCCCAAACTGCCTCTCACCCTTCCCTTTAAATTTCCTCTCGCTCGGACGCCATTGCCACCCCCGAGCTCGCCCACTCTCCTCCCCGCTGCCGCCGACGCCCTCGTCGTCCGTCGCCGCAGCCGAGGACACCGAGGAGGACCCCGGCGGCCCCCCTTCTCCCTCTCCCGTGGCCGGAGCCGTGCCGCACTGTCGCTCCGCGTCGTCGTCTTCCTCCCAGCAGACTTCCCCCGCCGCGGTAACTTCCTCTCTCTCCCTCCGTTGCCGCCCCTCTCTAGACCGTTAGCGTAGCTTGCCGTCGTCCTCTCGCGCGCATAGACTCAGTGCGGTCACCGTTAGCGCCTTCGCGCCTCTCCTCGCTCGCCGCACCGCCGCCGCACGGGACCCGGCTCCCCGCGCCGTCGCCCGCCCTCTCTGGTGCCGCTCCGCCTCTCTCGACGCTCAGGACGCGTCCGTGGACCCACGGGGGTACTCCCTCTCCGGCAAATCACCCTCTCTCCGCCCGGCGCCGTCCTCCCCCGTTCTCCTCGCCGGCATCGGCCACTGCCTCAAACTGCCATCTTCGGGCTCTTCCCGGTGAATCTGAGCCACCGGCTCACTCCCTCTCTCTCTCCTCTCCGTCCAGGTGTGTTCCCCTCCCTTCTCCGGGCTCGCACCGCGTTGCCCGAGCCCCTCCACCGTCGCCGCCGTCGTCCCGGCATTCCCTTTCCCTCTTCCGCCCGGCCGGCCTCCGTGGCAGCCACGTAGGCGCCACGCGAGCGCCAGCCAGCGCGCTCCCTCCTCCCGTCGGCCTCCGTGGCAGCCACGTAGGCGCCACGCAAGCGCCGACGGCCTTGCCCTTTCCTCCTCTCTCCGTGCGCCCGGTCCGCGTAGAACGAGCCGCCGACCGGTGGGCCCTGTCCTAGCGCCACGCGGTGGACCTCGGTCCACCGGTCCGGCCGCCCGCGTGGGCCACGCCCACTTTGGCCCATCGGCCTCCTCTCCTCTCGGCCCACTCGGCCTTCCTCCCGGACCAGGCCATGCGCCACTCGGCTTCCCTCCATCGGCCTCGGCCCATCGGCCCCCCTCTCGCGCGCCGATCGTCCGTGGGCCAATTCCTTCGCGCGTCGGCCCATTAGTTCGGCCGCGCCCGCGCCAAATCTTTTGGGCCGCACCAAGCCACCCAAAATTAAAAGTCCAATTCAAGTCCCTCCACTTTTTCTTTTTCAAAGGAATTTATAATTCCTTTTCCTTTAGACAGAAAATCATTTAAACTTCGGAATTTCATATCTTCTCAACCGTTCATCCGATTGACTCCGTTCAACTTCCAAAATTCCTCAAAAATCGAGATCTATCCAATGGCATGCTTAGTGGTCTTTAATAGGACTTCTTTTATCGTTTTGTTGAGTTGTCTCGTTTCGCGTGTAGTCTCGGAGCCCGAAGACTCGCAGTGCGCGGATTTCGAGGAAGAAGCTCAAGATCTCGAGCAAGGCAAGTCACCATTGATCAATTGAACCTATAATTTAAAATTATGTATTTTGATTTCCGCAAGCTATGCATTAATTAGGTTACACTTGGCACTTGGCCTCGGTTTGCAATACAACCGGCAGGCCCTACCCAATTGCTGCATTTACCTTCCTTGATTATTGAATACCCTATCACCCCTTGTCACCCCCGGTGAGTTCCCGGTAATCGCACCCTGCGTACGAACATCGAGACTCCCCTCAAAATTTAAAATGATCACCTGGGTAAAACTTGAGTTTACAAAATGCTTGGAAAACCCGACACTTGGGTCGGTGCCTTGAAAATAAAGTGAGTTTCTAAAACTCGCGGTGCGGGAGACGTACTGGAGATACGGTCTGCCCGTTCTCGCTTTAAGGACCGATCCCTTGGGAATTACATCCGAGCATATGCCAAGTACGACCACATGGGTGATATGGGACACCCCTGGCTGAGTAATTAGCTAGGCCAGGGAAATCTTGATGCCAAGGGACAAGTGGATTCGCCGGGGTGGTGTCGGGGAGGACCCCTGGGCTTCCTGGCACAGTATGGTCTGGGACCTAACCTAGTGTTGGTCCGTGGGACCCCTTCCGTTGGCATAAGATGACCCTGAGTCGGCTTTCGAAATGCCTTGTCGTGAAAGCCTCAAGGTCGCCAGACGTGGCTGAGAGTCACGGGCTGGGTGGCTCAAGGTTAGTAACGTCGTGTGGGTAAAGTGTACCCCCTCTGCAGAGGTTAACAACTGTTCGAACAACCGTGCCCACGGTCATGGGCGGATGTGAGGTGATTCCTTAGCGTTGTTTTGACAACTCCTTGCGAACTGCTGTTGGTGTGAGAAACTCCCTTCTGTGCCTGGTTTGAGGCTATTGGAGCAGCCGGTGTCGGTGAACGATTGGCAGGGAGCCTCTCGTTTTCGACGTGCTTGACTTGTGGCTGTTGGAACAGCCGGTGTCGGTGAACGATTGGCAGGTAGCCTCTCGTTTTCGACGTGCTTGACTTGTGGCTGTTGGAGCAGCCGGTGTCGGTGAACGATTGGCAGGGAGCCTCTCGTTTCCGACGTGCTTGACTTGTGGCTGTTGGAGCAGCCGGGGTTGGTGATCGATTGGCAGGGAGCCTTTCGTGCCGACAAGAATCAATCGATATATTGCACCGCTCCGGTCGGATGAGACGCACTTTCTCGTCCGTGCCGTTGAGAAGCACTCACTTAGACTCTCCTTTGAAGCTTGCATTCACACACTTAATTCCCTTGACTTGCTGAGTACTCCCGTACTCACCCTTGCTCTATATAATTAAACCCCCCCAGTTCTCGAAGACGAAGAAGTGGACCCCGCTGAAGAGGAGTTTTTCCAGGAGCAAGCCGACTTCGAGCAGTAGTAGGGTTTCGGCCTTTCCCCAAGGCTTTGCTTGTGGCTCAGGCTTAGCCTCCGCCGTTTCCGCTTCCGCCTTTTTGTACTGTTGTTGCAAACTCGGATTCTGTCCGCAGTTCCAACCTTGGTTGAATTCTACTCTTAATAAATAGACTGTTGTTGTTCTGATATTTTATCTTCCTGTTGTACCAGCACTGTTTCCTGGGACTGGTACAGGTATACAGGTTAATTTGGATCGCCTTATCCTGGCCTCCGTTCGGGGCTAGTTTGGGGCATGACACTCGGCCTCTGCTCGCACCGCGCCGAGTTCGTGGGCTGCCTCCTTCGCGTGTCGGCCCGTCCGTTCGGCCACGCCTGTGCCAATCCATTGGGCCGCACCTAGCCGCCCAAAACGAAGTCCAATTCGTGTCCCTCTTTCTTTTCCTTTTTCCGAAGGAACTAATAATTCCTTTTTTCTTTAGACAAAAAATCAATTAACCTTAGGAAATTCATATCCTCTTAACCGTTCGTCCGATTGATTCCGTTCAATTTCCAAAATTTCTCAAAAATCGAGATCTATCTACCGGCATGCTTAGAGGTCTTTAATAGGGCTTCCTTTTGATTGTTGTGTTGAAGTCGCCTCATTTCGCGTGTAGCTTCGGAGCCAGAAGACTTGCAGTGCGCGGATTTCGAGGAGGAAGTTTAAGATCTCGAGTAAGTCAAGTCACCATTGATCAATTGAACCCATAATTTGAAATTAAGTATTTTTCATTTTACAAATAGTGCATCCTCTAGGTTACACACGACACTCGGCCGCGGTTTGCGATGCAACTGGCAGGCCCTACCCACTTGCTGCATTTGACTTCCTTGATTATTGAATGACCTAACACCCTTGTCGCCCTTTAGTTCAGGTCTCGTTATTCGTACCCCGCGTACGGATATCGAGGCTCCCTTCAAATTTACAATGATCAACTAGGTAAAACTTGGGTTTACAAAATCCTTGGAATACCCGACGCTTGGGTCGGTGCCTTGCAAATAAAATGAGTTTCCAAAACTCGCGGTGCGGGAGACGTACTATAGGTACGGTTTTCCTGTTCTCGCCTTAAGGACCGATTCCTTGGGAATTACATCCGGGCATATAACAAGTACGACCACATGGGTGAATGGGACACCCCTGGCTGAGTAACTAGCTAGGCCAGGGAAATCTTGATGCCAAGGAAAAAGTGGATTCGCCAGGGTGGTGTCGGGGAGGACCCCTGGGCTTCCTGGCACAATATGCTCTGGGACCAAACCTGGTGTTGGTCCGTGGGAACCCTCTTGTTGGCATAAGATGACCCTGAGTCGGCTTTCGAAATGCCTTGTCGTGAAAACCTCAAAGTCACCAGACATGGCTGTTCCGCACGGGCTGGGTGACCCGGGTTAGTAACGTCGTGTGGGTAAAGTATACCCCCCCTCTGCAGAGGTTAACAACCTGTTCGAACAGCCGTGCCCATGGTCATGGACAGATATGAGGTGATTCCTTAGTGTAGCTTGGTTGACTACTTTGCGAACTGCTGTGGGTGTAAGGAAATCTTTTCAGTGCTTGACTTGTGGCTGTCGGTAACAGCCGGTTTCGAAAAATGATTGTAACGCCCGTTTTGTCGTGGCGTTAGCGGGAAAACCTAATTACTAAAAACCCTATTTGCGAAAGTTGCTCTTCGGTTGAGTCTTGTCGTGTGCCAAGGTCTCGTGTCTCCCCTCGCAGTTCAATCCCGGAGAAAACCGCGAAATCTGATTTCAAATCCGAGCCCTCAAACTCCTTTCAATCTCTCAGGAAAAGTCTAATTTTCTTCCCTCTGCCCTCGGGCCGGTTTCTTTCTCGGCCTGCCCTCTCCTTTCCTCGGGCCGCCTCCTGGCCCAGTCCCCTCCTCTGGCCACCCGGCCTCCTTCCTTCCCTAGGCCGTCTCTCGGCCCAGCTCTCTCCCTCGGCCTGCCTCGGCTCGCGCCCCTCCTCCTTTTTTCATTTTGCTGGGCCGCGTGCCGCCTCGGCACGGTCCGCTCTGGCCCGCGCCCCTCCCCGGCCGCGTGCGCCGCACGTGCCAGGGAGAGCCGCGTCGCCCCCTCCCCAGTCGTGCCGTTCTCCCCTTTTCTCTCTCTCTTCCCCAACGGCTCCCGCCGGCGCCGTTCCGTGCTGCCCCCGTCCGGCCCCGCCGCTGCGCTGCGCGCGCGTGCCGCCAAGGCGCCGAGTGCGCGCCCTTCCCCTCTATCTTCCCCGCGCGCCTTGCCCGTTTCAGCAAGGGGGCAAACCCCCTTTTCTTCTTTGCCCCTTTTCTCTTTTCCGACCGCCGGCCGACGTCACCCGGCTGCGCCGCCTTGTCCGTTTGCGCCGGTCCCCGCTCCGCTCTGCCGCACCACCTCGACAACGGCGGGCATGGCCGCACGGCGACGGAGCTAGGGAGAAGGATGGCGGCACGACGGCGGCGCCCGGGGGGGAAACTACGGCGCTCCTAAAGCCCTAGACCGGGGAGAAAGAGGAGGCGGAAGGGGGAAAAAGAAATTACCGCGCGGGAGGAGCTCGCCGGGGACGGGGGCGACGGCGCGGGGGGCGGTGTGGCGCGGTCCCGGGCCGGGGAAGAAGAGGGCGCCGGGTTCCTCTTCTCGCGGCGGCGGGCAGCAAGAGGGGTGGTGGCGCGCGCGGTGGGTTGGAAGAGGATGGAGCTCGGCGGCGGCGGCAATGGGGCCGAGAGGGGAGGGGGATTTAAAGGGGAGCTAGGTCGGTTTGGGGGGGCGCGAAGGCGGTTTGAGGAGGGGAGAGGTGGTGCGGCAGAGCGGAGCGGGGACCGGCGCAAACGGACAAGGCGGCGCAGCCGGGTGACGTCGGCCGGCGGTCGGAAAAGAGAAAAGGGGCAAAGAAGAAAAGGGGGTTTGCCCCTTGCTGAAACGGGCAAGGCGCGCGGGGAAGAAGAGGGGAAGGGCGCGCACTCGGCGCCTTGGCGCACGCGCGCGCAGCGCAGCGGCGGGGCCGGACGGGGGCAGCACGGAACGCGCCGGCGGGAGCCGTTGGGGAAGAGAGAGAGAAAAGGGGAGAACGCACGCTGGGGAGGGGGCGACGCGGCTCTCCCTGGCACGTGCGGCGCACGCGGCCGGGGAGGGGCGCGGGCCAGAGCGGACCGGGCCGAGGCGGCACGCGGCCCAGCAAAAGGAAAAAAGGAGGAGGGGCGCGAGCGAGGCAGGCCGAGGGAGAGAGCTGGGCCGGAGAGACGGCCAGGGAAGGAAGGAGGCCGGGTGGCCAGAGGAGGGGACTGGGCCGGGAGGCGGCCCGAGGAAAGGAGAGGGCAGGCCGAGAAAGAAACCGGCCCGAGGGCAGAGGGAGGAAAATTAGACTTTTCCTGAGAGATTGAAAGGAGTTTGAGGGCTCGGATTTGAAATCAGATTTCGCGGTTTTCTCCGGGATTGAACTGCGAGGGGAGACACGAGACCTTGGCACACGACAAGACTCAACCGAAGAGCAACTTTCGCAAATAGGGTTTTTAGTAATTAGGTTTTCCCGCTAACGCCACGACAAAACGGGCGTTACAAACCAACCCCCCTAACAAGAATCTCGTCCCCGAGATTCAGCACCTAAGGGAGCAGCTCCGGGAACTGGGCACGGAGAAGATCTTCGCGTTCCCAAGTTGCTTCATCCTCTGAGTGGTTGCTCCACTGCACCTTGTAGAACTTAACGGTCTTTCTTCGAGTCTGACGTTCAGCCTCTTCAAGAACTCTGATGGGTCTCTCTTTATAGGTCAGGTTCTTCTCCAGTTCTATGCTTCCCAAGGGAACTTGTTCCTCTGGAACACGAAGACATTTCTTTAACTGGGACACATGGAACACATTGTGCACATCTGTCAGTCCTTCTGGTAGCTCGAGCTGGTAGGCAACTTCGCCGCGTCTGGCGGTGATGAGGTAGGGGCCGATATAGCGAGGAGCTAACTTGCCGGACATCCCAAACCTCTTTAGACCACGGAGTGGAGACACTCGCAGGTACACGTGATCTCCCACTGCAAACTCGAGATCACGTCTCCGATTATCTGCATAGCTTTTCTGTCGGGTCTGAGCTGTCTTCAGGCGGTCTCGAATCACTTGACTTGCTTTCAGCTTCCTTTAGCACGTCAGGTCCAAACACTTGCGCTTCGCCTACCTCGTTCCAACACAACGGGGTGCGACACTTTCGTCCAAACAGGGCTTCATTTGGGGACATCTGGATACTGGATTGGTAACTGTTGTTGTAGGAGAACTCAGCGTAGGGGAGACAACGATCCCATGTGCCTTCGAAGTCCAAGGCACACGCTCGAAGCATGTCCTCCAGGATCTGGTTAACTCGTCCTGTCTGCCCATCTGTCTGCGGGTGGTAGGCAGTACTGAAATTTAAGTTGGTACCCATTGCCTCGTGTAACTGTTGCCAGAATCTTG